>JBBGZY010003363.1:0-128258 GCA_037952925.1 Lithobates clamitans | reverse complement strand
GAAGGCTCATTGATGGGGGTGAGGATGCAAGGCTCATTGATGGAAGTGGGGAGAGAAGGCTCAGTGATGGAAGTGGGGAAGGAAGGCTCATTGATGTAGGTGAGGAGGGAAGGCTCATTGATGGAGGTGGGGGGAGGGAAGGTTCATTGATGGAGGTGGGGGAAGCAGACGCATTGTTGGAGGTGGGGAGACAAGGCTCATTGATGGAGGTTGGGAGGGAAGGCCCATTGATGGAGGTGAGGAGGGAAGGCTCATTGATGGAGGTCGGGGGGGAAGGCTCATTGATGGAGGTTGGGAGGGAAGGCTCATTGATGAAGGTTGGGAGGGAAGGCTTATTGATGGAGGTGGGGGGAAGGCACATTGATGGGAGGTGAGGAGGAAAGGCTCAGTGATGGAAGTGGGGAAGGAAGGCTCATTGATATAGGTGGGGGGGAGGCTCATTGATGGAAGTGGGGAAGGTAGGTTCATTGATGAAGGTGAGGAGGGAAGGCTCAATAATGGAGGCGGGAAAGGGAAGGCTCATTGATGGAGGTGGGGGGAGGGAAGGCTCATTGATGGAGGTGGGGAGACAAGGCTCATTGATGGAGGTTGGGAGGGAAGGCCCATTGATGGAGGGGAGGAGGGAAGGCTCATTGATGGGGGTTGGGAGGAAAGGCCCATTGATGGAGGTAGGGGGAGGGAAGGCTCATTGATGGAGGTGAGGAAAGAAGGCTCATTGATGGAGGTGGGGAGACAAGGCTCATTGATGGAGGTGAGGAGATAAGGCTCATTGATGGAGGTTGGGAGGAAAGGCCCATTGATGGAGGTGTGGGGAGGGAAGGCTCATTGATGGAGGTGGTGAAGGAAGGCTCATTGATGGTGTGTGGAGGGAAGGCTCATTGATGGAGGTTGGGAGGGAAGGCTCATTGATGACGGTTGGGAGGGAAGGCTCATTGATGGAGGTGGAGGGGAGGCTCATTGATAGAGGTGGGGTAAGCAGGCACATTGGTGGAGGTGGGGAGACAAGGCTCATTGATGGAGGTGAGGAGAGAAGGCTCATTGATGGAGGTGGGGAGAGAAGGCTCAGTGATGGAAGTGGGGAAAGAAGGCTCATTAATGAAGGTGAGGAGGGAAGGCTCATTGATGGAGGTGGGGAGGGAATGCTCATTGATGGAGGTGCAGGGAGGGAAGGCTCATTGATGGAGGTGGGGGAAGCAGGCGCATTGATGGAGGTGGGGAGACAAGGCTCAATGATGGAGGATGGGAGGGAAGGCCCATTGATGGAGGTGAAGAGGGAAGGCTCATTGATGGAGATGGGGAAAGAATGCACATTGATGGAGGTGAGGAGACAAGGCTCATTGATGGTGGTGGGGAGTAAGGCTCACTGATGAAGGTTGGGAGGAAAGGCCATTGATGGAGGTGTGGGGAGGGAAGGATCATTGATGGAGGTGGGGAAAGAAGCCTCATTGATGGAGGAGGGTGGAAGACTCATTGATGGAGGAGGGGAAAGCAGGCTCATTGATGGAGGTGGGAAGAAAGGCTCATTGATGGAGGTTGGGAGGGAAGGCCCATTAATGGAGGTTAGGAGGAAAGGCTCATTGATTGAGGTGGGGAAAGAAGGCTCATTGATGGAGGTGAGGAGCGAAGGCTCACTTGATGAAGGTTGGGAAAGAAGGCTCAATGATGGAGGTGAGGAGGGAAGGCTCATCGATGGTGGTGGGGTAGGGAAGGCTCGTTGATGGAGGTGAGGAGGAAGGCTGATTGGTGGAGGTGTGGGGAGGGAAGACTCATTGTTTGGGGTGAGGAGGGAAGACTAATTGATGGGAGGTGGGGAGGGAAGGCTCAGTGATGGAAGTGGGGAAGTAGGCTCATTGATGGAGGTGGCAAAGGAAGGCTCATTGATGGGGTTGAAGAGGAAAGGCTTATTGATGGAGGTGAGGAGGGAAGGCTCATTGATGGCGGTGGTGAGGGAAGGCTCATTGATGGAGGTGAGGGGAGGGAAGGCTCATTGATGGAGGTGGGGAGGGAAGGCTCATTGATAGAGGTTGGGAGGGAAGGCCCCATTGATGGAGGTGAGGAGGGAAGGCTCATTGATGGAGGTGGGAGGGAGAAGGCTCATTGATGGGAGTGAGGAGGGAAGGTTCATTGATGGAGGTGGGGAAAGAAGGCGCATTGATGGAGTTGGGGAGACAAGGCTCATTGATGGAGGTGGGGAGATAAGGCTCATTGTGGAGGTTGGGAGGAAAGGCCCATTGATGGAGGTGTGGTGAAAGAAGGCTCATTGATGGAGGTGTGGAGGGAAGGACTCATTGATGGAGGTTGGGAGGGAATGCTCATTGATGAAGGTTGAGAGGGGAAGGCTCATTGATGGAGGCGGGGGGAGGCTCATTGATGGAGGTGGGGAAAGCAGGCACATTGGTTGAGGTGGGGACGACAAGGCTCATTGATGGATGTTGGAAGGGAAGGCCAATTGATGGAAGTGAGGAGGAAAGGCTCATGGATGAAGGTGGGGAAAGAAGACTCATTGATGGAGGTGAGGAGTGAAGGCTCATTGATGGAGGTTGAGAAAGAAGGCTCATTGATGGATTTGAGATAGGAAGCTCATTGATGGAGGTAGGGAGAGAAGGCTCAGTGATGGAAGTGGGGAAGGAAGGCTCGTTGATGGAGGTGAGGAGGGAAGGCTCATTGATGGAGGTGGGGAAAGAACACTCATTTGATAGAGGTGGAGGAGGGAAGGCTCGTTGATGGAGGTGGGGAGACAAGGCTGATTGATGGAGGTTGGGAGGGAAGGCTCAGTGATGGAAGTGGGGAAGGAAAGCTCTTCATGGAGGTGAGAAGGGAAGGCTCATTGATGGAGGTGGGAAAGGAAGGCTCAATGATGGAGGTGGGGGGAGGAAGGCTCATTGATGGGGGTGAGGATGCAAGGCTCATTGATGGAAGTGGGGAGAGAAGGCTCAGTGATGGAAGTGGGGAAGGAAGGCTCATTGATGTAGGTGAGGAGGGAAGGCTCATTGATGGAGGTGGGGGGAGGGAAGGTTCATTGATGGAGGTGGGGGAAGCAGACGCATTGTTGGAGGTGGGGAGACATGGCTCATTGATGGAGGTTGGGAGGGAAGGCCCATTGATGGAGGTGAGGAGGGAAGGCTCATTGATGGAGGTCGGGGGGGAAGGCTCATTGATGGAGGTTGGGAGGGAAGGCTCATTGATGAAGGTTGGGAGGGAAGGCTTATTGATGGAGGTGGGGGGGAAGGCATATTGATGGAGGTGAGGAGGAAAGGCTCAGTGATGGAAGTGGGGAAGGAAGGCTCATTGATATAGGTGGGGGGAGGCTCATTGATGGAAGTGGGGAAGGTAGGTTCATTGATGAAGGTGAGGAGGGAAGGCTCAATAATGGAGGCGGAAAGGGAAGGCTCATTGATGGAGGTGGGGGGGAGGGAAGGCTCATTGATGGAGGTGGGGAGACAAGGCTCATTGATGGAGGTTGGGAGGGAAAGGCCCATTGATGGAGGGGAGGAGGGAAGGCTCATTGATGGGGGTTGGGAGGAAAGGCCCATTGATGGAGGTAGGGGGAGGGAGGCTCATTGATGGAGGTGGGGAAAGAAGGCTCATTGATGGAGGTGGGGAGACAAGGCTCATTGATGGAGGTGAGGAGATAAGGCTCATTGATGGAGGTTGGGAGGAAAGGCCCATTGATGGAGGTGTGGGGAGGGAAGGCTCATTGATGGAGGTGGTGAAGGAAGGCTCATTGATGGTGTGTGGAGGGAAGGCTCATTGAGGGAGGTTGGGAGGGAAGGCTCATTGATGACGGTTGGGAGGGAAGGCTCATTGATGGAGGTGGAGGGGAGGCTCATTGATAGAGGTGGGGTAAGCAGGCACATTGGTGGAGGTGGGGAGACAAGGCTCATTGATGGAGGTGAGGAGAGAAGGCTCATTGATGGAGGTGGGGAGAGAAGGCTCAGTGATGGAAGTGGGGAAAGAAGGCTCATTAGTGAAGGTGAGGAGGGAAGCTCATTGATGGAGGTGGGGAGGGAATGCTCATTGATGGAGGTGCAGGGAGGGAAGGCTCATTGATGGAGGTGGGGAGACAAGGCTCTTTGATGGAGGTTGGGAGGGAAGGCCCATTGATGGAGGGGAGGAGGGAAGGCTCATTGATGGGGGTTGGGAGGAAAGGCCCATTGATGGAGGTAGGGGGAGGGAAGGCTCATTGATGGAGGTGGGGAAAGAAGGCTCATTGATGGAGGTGGGGAGACAAGGCTCATTGATGGAGGTGAGGAGATAAGGCTCATTGATGGAGGTTGGGAGGAAAGGCCCATTGATGGAGGTGTGGGGAGGGAAGGCTCATTGATGGAGGTGGTGAAGGAAGGCTCATTGATGGTGTGTGGAGGGAAGGCTCATTGATGGAGGTTGGGAGGGAAGGCTCATTGATGACGGTTGGGAAGGGAAGGCTCATTGATGGAGGTGGAGGGGAGGCTCATTGATAGAGGTGGGGTAAGCAGGCACATTGGTGGAGGTGGGGAGACAAGGCTCATTGATGGAGGTGAGGAGAGAAGGCTCATTGATGGAGGTGGGGAGAGAAGGCTCAGTGATGGAAGTGGGGAAAGAAGGCTCATTAATGAAGGTGAGGAGGGAAGGCTCATTGATGGAGGTGGGGAGGGAATGCTCATTGATGGAGGTGCAGGGAGGGAAGGCTCATTGATGGAGGTGGGGGAAGCAGGCGCATTGATGGAGGTGGGGAGACAAGGCTCAATGATGGAGGATGGGAGGGAAGGCCCATTGATGGAGGTGAAGAGGGAAGGCTCATTGATGAGATGGGGAAAGAATGCACATTGATGGAGGTGAGGAGACAAGGCTCATTGATGGTGGTGGGGAGATAAGGCTCACTGATGGAGGTTGGGAGGAAAGGCCCATTGATGGAGGTGTGGGGAGGGAAGGATCATTGATGGAGGTGGGGAAAGAAGCCTCATTGATGGAGGAGGGTGGAAGACTCATTGATGGAGGAGGGGAAAGCAGGCTCATTGATGGAGGTGGGGAAGAAAGGCTCATTGATGGAGGTTGGGAGGGAAGGCCCATTAATGGAGGTTAGGAGGAAAGGCTCATTGATTGAGGTGGGGAAAGAAGGCTCATTGATGGAGGTGAGGAGCGAAGGCTCATTGATGAAGGTTGGGAAAGAAGGCTCAATGATGGAGGTGAGGAGGGAAGGCTCATCGATGGTGGTGGGGTAGGAAGGCTCGTTGATGGAGGTGAGGAGGGAAGGCTGATTGGTGGAGGTGTGGGAGGGAAGACTCATTGTTTGGGGTGAGGAGGGAAGACTAATTGATGGAGGTGGGGAGGGAAGGCTCAGTGATGGAAGTGGGGAAGGTAGGCTCATTGATGGAGGTGGCAAAGGAAGGCTCATTGATGGGGTTGAAGAGGAAAGGCTCATTGATGGAGGTGAGGAGGGAAGGCTCATTGATGGCGGTGGTGAGGGAAGGCTCATTGATGGAGGTGAGGGGAGGGAAGGCTCATTGATGGAGGTGGGGAGGGAAGGCTCATTGATAGAGGTTGGGAGGGAAGGCCCATTGATGGAGGTGAGGAGGGAAGGCTCATTGATGGAGGTGGGAGGGAGAAGGCTCATTGATGGGAGTGAGGAGGGAAGGTTCATTGATGGAGGTGGGGAAAGAAGGCGCATTGATGGAGTTGGGGAGACAAGGCTCATTGATGGAGGTGGGGAGATAAGGCTCATTGTGGAGGTTGGGAGGAAAGGCCCATTGATGGAGGTGTGGTGAAAGAAGGCTCATTGATGGAGGTGTGGAGGGAAGGACTCATTGATGGAGGTTGGGAGGGAATGCTCATTGATGAAGGTTGAGAGGGAAGGCTCATTGATGGAGGCGGGGGGAGGCTCATTGATGGAGGTGGGGAAAGCAGGCACATTGGTTGAGGTGGGGAGACAAGGCTCATTGATGGATGTTGGAAGGGAAGGCCAATTGATGGAAGTGAGGAGGAAAGGCTCATGGATGAAGGTGGGGAAAGAAGACTCATTGATGGAGGTGAGGAGTGAAGGCTCATTGATGGAGGTTGAGAAAGAAGGCTCATTGATGGATTTGAGATAGGAAGGCTCATTGATGGAGGTAGGGAGAGAAGGCTCAGTGATGGAAGTGGGGAAGGAAGGCTCGTTGATGGAGGTGAGGAGGGAAGGCTCATTGATGGAGGTGGGAAAAGAACACTCATTGATAGAGGTGAGGAGGGAAGGCTCGTTGATGGAGGTGGGGAGACAAGGCTGATTGATGGAGGTTGGTAGGGAAGGCTCAGTGATGGAAGTGGGGAAGGAAAGCTCTTCATGGAGGTGAGAAGGGAAGGCTCATTGATGGAGGTGGGAAAGGAAGGCTCAATGATGGAGGTGGGGGGAGGGAAGGCTCATTGATGGGGGTGAGGATGCAAGGCTCATTGATGGAAGTGGGGAGAGAAGGCTCAGTGATGGAAGTGGGGAAGGAAGGCTCATTGATGTAGGTGAGGAGGGAAGGCTCATTGATGGAGGTGGGGGGAGGGAAGGTTCATTGATGGAGGTGGGGGAAGCAGACGCATTGTTGGAGGTGGGGAGACAAGGCTCATTGATGGAGGTTGGGAGGGAAGGCCCATTGATGGAGGTGAGGAGGGAAGGCTCATTGATGGAGGTCGGGGGGGAAGGCTCATTGATGGAGGTTGGGAGGGAAGGCTCATTGATGAAGGTTGGGAGGGAAGGCTTATTGATGGAGGTGGGGGGAAGGCACATTGATGGAGGTGAGGAGGAAAGGCTCAGTGATGGAAGTGGGGAAGGAAGGCTCATTGATATAGGTGGGGGGGAGGCTCATTGATGGAAGTGGGGAAGGTAGGTTCATTGATGAAGGTGAGGAGGGAAGGCTCAATAATGGAGGCGGAAAGGGAAGGCTCATTGATGGAGGTGGGGGGAGGGAAGGCTCATTGATGGAGGTGGGGAGACAAGGCTCATTGATGGAGGTTGGGAGAGAAGGCCCATTGATGGAGGGGAGGAGGGAAGGCTCATTGATGGGGGTTGGGAGGAAAGGCCCATTGATGGAGGTAGGGGGAGGGAAGGCTCATTGATGGAGGTGGGGAAAGAAGGCTCATTGATGGAGGTGGGGAGACAAGGCTCATTGATGGAGGTGAGGAGATAAGGCTCATTGATGGAGGTTGGGAGGAAAGGCCCATTGATGGAGGTGTGGGGAGGGAAGGCTCATTGATGGAGGTGGTGAAGGAAGGCTCATTGATGGTGTGTGGAGGGAAGGCTCATTGATGGAGGTTGGGAGGGAAGGCTCATTGATGACGGTTGGGAGGGAAGGCTCATTGATGGAGGTGGAGGGGAGGCTCATTGATAGAGGTGGGGTAAGCAGGCACATTGGTGGAGGTGGGGAGACAAGGCTCATTGATGGATGTTGGGAGGGAAGGCCCATTGATGGAAGAGAGAAGGAAAGGTTAATGGATGGAGGTGGGGAAAGAAGGCTCATTGATGAAGGTGATGAGGGAAGGCTCATTCATGAAGGTGGGGAAAGAAGGCTCATTGATGGATTTGAAGAGGGAAGGCTCATTGGTGGAGGTGGGGGGAGGAGGCCCATTGATGGAGGTGGGGGAGGGAAGGCTCATTGGTGGAGGTGGAGGGAGGAGGCCCATTGATGGAGGTGGGGGGAGGGAAGGCTCATTAATGGAGGTGGGGAAAGAAGGCTCATTGATGGAGGTGAGGAGGTAAGGCTCATCGATGGAGGTGGGGAAAAAAGGCGCATTGATGGAGGTGGGGAGACAAGGCTCATTGATAGAGGTTGGAAGCAAAGGCTCATTGATGGGGGTGAGGAGGGAAGGCTCATTGATGGAGGTGGGGAGGGAAGGCTTAGTGATGGAAGTGGGGAAGGAAGGCTCATTGATGGGGGTGAGGAGGGAAGGCCCATTGATGGACGTGGGGGGGGGGAGGCTCAGTGATTGAAGTGGGGAAGGTAGGCTCATTGATGGAGGTGGGAAAGGAAGGCTCATTGATGGGGGTGAGGAGGGAAGGCTCATTAATAGAGGTGAGGAGGGTAGGCTCATTAATGGAGGTGAGGAGGGTAGGCTCATTAATGGAGGTGGGGAGGGAAGGCTCATTGATGTAGGTGAGGGGAGGGAAGGCTCATTGATGGAGGTTGGGAGGGAAGGCTCATTGATAGAGGTTGGGAGGGAAGGCCCATTGATGGAGGTGAGGAGGGAAGGCTCATTGATGGAGGTGGGAGGGGGGGAGAAAGCTCATTGATGGGGGTGAGGAGGGAAGGCTCATTGATGGAGATGGGGAGACAAGGCTCATTGATGAAGGTTGAGAGGAAAGGCCCATTGATGGAGGTGTGGGGAGGGAAGGCTCATTGATGGAGGTGGTGAAAGAAGGCTCATTGATGGAGGTGTGGAGGGAAGGCTCATTGATGGGGGTTGGGAGGGAAGGCTCATTGATGAAGGTTGGGAGGGAAGGCTCATTGATGGAGGTAGGGGAGAGGCTCATTGATGGAGGTGGGGAAAGCAGACACATTGGTGGAGGTGTGGAGACAAGCCTCATTGATGGATGTTGGGAGGGAAGGCCAATTGATCGATGTGAGGAGGAAAGGCTCGTGGATAGGGGTGGGGAAAGAAGGCTCATTGATGGTGGTGAGGAGGGAAGGCTCATTGATGGTGGTGGGGGTAGGGAAGGCTCATTGATGGAGGTGAGGAGGGAAGGCTCATTGATGGAGGTGGGGAAAGAAGGCTCATTGATGGATTTGAGGAGGGAAGGCTCATTGGTGGAGGTGGGGGGGCTCATTGATGGAGGTGGGGGGAGGGAAGGCTCATTGATGGAGGTGGGGGGAGGGAAGGCTCATTGATGGAAGTGGGGAAAGAAGGCTCATTGATGGAGGTGAGGAGGGAAGGCTCGTTGATGGAGATGGGGAGACAAGGCTGATTGATGGAGGTGAGGAGGGAAGGCTCATTGATGGAGGTGGGGGGAGGGAAGGGTCATTGATGGGGGTGAGGAGGGAAGGCTCATTGATGGAGGTAGGGAGGGAAGGCTCAGTGATGGAAGTGGGGAAGGAAGGCTCGTTGATGGAGGTGAGGAGGGAAGGCTCATTGATGGAGGTGGGGAGGGAAGGCTCATTGATGGAGGTGGGGGAAGCAGGCGCATTGATGGAGGTGGGGGAAGAAGGCTCATTGATGGATTTGAGGAGGGAAGGCTCATTGGTGGAGGTGGGGGGGGGGCTCATTGATGGAGGTGGGGGGAGGGAAGGCTCATTGATGGAAGTGGGGAAAGAAGGCTCATTGATGGAGGTGAGGAGGGAAGGCTCATTGATGGAGGTGGGGAAAGAAGGCTCATTGATGGATTTGAGGAGGGAAGGCTCATTGGTGGAGGTGGGGGGGGGCTCATTGATGGAGGTGGGGGGAGGGAAGGCTCATTGATGGAAGTGTGGAAAGAAGGCTCATTGATGGAGGTGAGGAGGGAAGGCTCATTGATGGAGATGGGGAGACAAGGCTGATTGATGGAGGTGAGGAGGGAAGGCTCATTGATGGAGGTGGGGGGAGGGAAGGCTCATTGATGGGGGTGAGGAGGGAAGGCTCATTGATGGAGGTGGGGAGGGAAGGCTCAGTGATGGAGGTGGGGAGGGAAGGCTCGTTGATGGAGGTTAGGAGGGAAGGCTCATTGATGGAGGTGGGGAGGGAAGGCTCATTGATGGAGGTGGGGGAAGCAGGCTCATTGATGGAGGTGGGGAGGGAAGGCCCATTGATGGAGGTTGGGGGAGGGAAAGCTCAGTGATGGAGATGGGGAAAAAAAGCGCATTAATGGAGGTGGGGAGACAAGGCTCATTGATGGTGGTGGGGAGATAAGGCTCATTGAAGGAGGTTGTGAGGAAAGGCCCATTGATGGAGGTGAGGAGGGAAGGCTCATTGATGGAGGTTGGGAGGGAAGGCTCATTGATGGAGGTTGGGAGGGAAGGCTCATTGATGAAATCCCCTTTGGGGGGTTTGGGGAGATTTGTGCTAGGAGAGGAGGTTTGGAGGGGGGATTAGTGCTAGGAGAGGGGGTTTGGAGGGGGGATTAGTGCTAGGAGAGGGTTTTTTTTGGAGATTAGTGCTAGGAGAGGGGGTTTGGAGGGGGATTTTTGCTAGGAGAGGGAGTTTGGGGAGAATTGTGCTAGGAGAGGGGGTTTGGAGGGGGGATTAGTGCTAGGAGAGGGAGTGTGGGGAGATGTTTGCTAGGAGAGGGGGTTTGGGGGGATTAGTCCTAGGAGAGGGGGTTTGGAGGAGGGATTAGTCCTAGGAGAGGGGGTTTGGGGGGATTAGTCCTAGGAGAGGGGGTTTGGGGAGATTAGTCCTAGGAGAGGGGGGTTGGTGAGATTAGTGCTAGGAGAGGGTATTTGAAGGGGGGATTAGTGCTAGGAGAGTGGGTTTGGAGGGGGGATAGGATTTATGCTCAGACAGGGAATTTGAGGGGTAGAGGATTTGTGCTAGGAGAAGTGATCTGGGGAGGGAGAGGATTTGGGCTGGGGGGGAGAGGTGGGTGTTGCACTGAAGGAGAGGGAATTTTTGTTTTTGGAGAATCGTGGCTTGCAAAGGAAATTCATGTTTAGGGGGTAAGGGTGAAGATTATTGCTTGAATTTTTTTTTTACTGTTTTTTTTTTGGTTTAGCTATATAATACTACATTATGAGTGTTTTTATTAGGTTTAGCTATATAATACTACATTATGAGTGTTTTTATTTGGTTTAGCTATATAATACTACATTATGAGTGTTTTTATTTGGTTTAGCTATATAATACTATAGGGAGAAATGAAGAGTCTTGGAAACTTTGGTCGCTGAGGGAGAAGTGCGGCACCTTGTGGCTGTTTTTATGATTGCACAAGCTCAGTATGATGGCGGCCCTACTCCCTTTGGACTGTGGCACATGTATTTTGCTAAGGGTAAGGGTTGCTTTTTTTATATATGAGGGGGGTGACGCCGCGCACACTAAATGTATCTTATGGTTATTTGGCCACTTGCATGGCCTTAAATGTATATTTTTTTCTCTTGTTATTTTGCTTAAACATGTTTCTCTTTTTCTATTTTGTAGTATTATACATGATCTCTGTTATATAAATATCATAAACATGCAAACAAAGCTCCTGAAGAAGCGTACTGTCTGTGAAACATGTCAAGCATGCTAGTATGATTGCTAGAGGGTGAATTGGCATCACTATTCTTCTCAGTTGTACCCCTTTTTTCAGACTTGACAGAGTTTTAAAATTATATGTTTTAAACATGTTGTTGTAAAATGCAATCATTTTTTTATTTTATTTTTTATCAATATGTGTGTATCCCAAGTATTATGGTACCATTAAAGTCCACTCTAGCCTCACAACTATTTGTTATTGCATTATGAGTGTTTTTTTTTTTTTCTTTGTTTAGCTGTGTAATACTACATTATGAGTGTTTTTTATTGGTTTAGCTATATAATACTACATTATGAGCTTTTTTTGGTGTAGCTATATAATACTACATTATGAGTGTTTTTTTTTTTTTGTTTAGCTATATAATACTACATTATGAGTGTTTTTTGTTTTTTTTTTGGTTTAGCTACATAATACTACATTGTGAGTGTTGTTTGGTTTAGCTATATAATACTACATTATGAGTGTTTTTTTTTGGTTTAGCTATATAATACTACATTATGAGTGTTTTTTTTGGTTTTTGTTTAGCTACATAATACTACATTATCAGTGTTTTTTTATTTTTGTTTTTTTTTTGTTTTAGCTGCATAATACTACATTATAAGTGTTTTTTTTTGTTTGTTTTTTTTTTTGTTTAGCTATATATAATACTACATTATGAGTGTTTTTTTTTTTTTTTATTGGTTTAGCTATATAATATTACATTATCAGTGTTTTTTTTTTGTTTTTTGTTTTTTTGTTTAGCTATATAATACTACATTATGAGTGTTATTTTGGTTTAGCTATATAATACTACATTATGAGTGTTTTTTATTGGTTTAGCTATATAATACTATATTATGAGGTTTTTTTTTGTTTGTTTTTTTTTTTGGTTTAGCTATATAATACTACATTATGGGTGTTTTTTGTTTGTTTTTTGGTTTAGATAAATAATACTACATTATGAGTGTTTTTTGTTTGTTTTTTGGTTTAGATAAATAATACTACATTATGAGTGTTTTTTGTTTGTTTTTTGGTTTAGATAAATAATACTACATTATGAGTGTTTTTATTATTTTATGCATTATTGAGTTGAAGGGAGAAATGAAGAGTTTTGGAAACTTTGGTCGCCGAGGGAGAAGTGCGGCACCTTGTGGCTGTTTTTATGATTGCACAGCTCAATATGACCTGATGGGATTTATGGTCTAACTTTCTGGTGAGCATTTGATAAAATTCTTTATGATGTATGAAGGACAATTTGAAGATTTTTGATTTACTGACATGGACAATTTGTACCTGGTAGGGGATCGGGTCTCTAGGAGCAGGAAATATATTTTTTTATATTTGGGGACCTCGGGGAAACAGGGCTAAGTGACTCAACTATGTAGGAAAACATAAGAACTGGGTGCAGAGAAATGTCAGCAGGCGATCTGGACTGATGAGTCAAAATATGAAATATTTGGCTGTAGCGGGAGGTAGTTTGTTGGGGGAAGGGCTTGGGAGCGGTAAAATAAAGAGCGCAGGCAACTGTGAAGCATGGTGGAGGTTCCTTGCAGGTTTGGGGCTGCATTTCTGCAAATGGAGATGGAGTTTTGGTCAGGATCAATCCTGTCCTCAATGCTGAGGAAATACGGGTGGATCTGTTTAAAAATCATTTTCGGCCTGAAGATTAGGTAAAACCCCCAAACGTTTGAAAGTAGAGATTAAACATGTGGTGGTCCCAATTTTTTTTATGTCACACAATACTTGCGCAATAATTTATCAAGTGCAAATATTCTCATGCCAGAGTATGAGGACATCCACACCAGCCAGACACACAGCCCTATCATCAACGTGTCATACAATTCATGGCTAATGTGTCAAGTGGTGGCGCCCTCTTGTGGTTACACACCAGTACTGATTCTTTTAATACCCACCAGTTGGGTTCCTTGTACCTCTCCTGTGCTTTGCCATATACCACCTCAGGTTTATTTTGAAGTGTAATCTGCATATAGGCACACCTCCCAACTTTTTAGGATGGGAATGAGGGACACCTATCAGCAAAAGTGTGCAGGCATAGGACACACCCCCGTCACGCCCCCTTAAAGAAGAATTGTACAAAAAAACAAGATTGGTTAAACCCACAAGTGCTTTTTATTAACCACTGCTCTACTATTCCTTTATATTGGCTTTTGGAATTTACAAATGCAGCCATTTAGAAATCAGATGAAAAGGTTTAGCACTGGAAAACATTTTTTGATAGATAAAAAGTGCATTTTCTATATAATTATATAGATCAGACCAAAATGAGGGACAAATGAGGAGGAATGAGGGACAGAGGGACATTGCTCCAAATCAGGGACAGTCCCTCCAAATCAGGGACAGTCCCTCCAAATCCAGGACACTCCCTCCAAATCCGGGACAGTCCCTCCAAATCCGGGACAGTCCCTCCAAATCCGGGACACTCCCTCCAAATCCGGGACAGTCCCTTCAAATCCGGGACAGTCCCTTCAAATCTGGGACAGTCCCTCCAAATCCGGGACACTCCCTCCAAATCCGGGACAGTCCCTCCAAATCCGGGACAGTCCCTCCAAACCTGGGACACTCCCTCCAAATCCGGGACACTCCCTCCAAATCAGGGACAGTCCCTCCAAATCCGGAACACTCCCTCCAAATCAGGGACAGTCCCTCCAAATCCGGGACACTCCCTCCAAATCTGGGACAGTTCCTCCAAATCCGGGACACTCCCTCCAAATCCGGGACACTCCCTCCAAATCCGGGACAGTTGGGAGCTATGTATAGGGTAGCTCCCCAGTTGTCATCTATTTTCCCCTACAGTGTGTGTTTCCAAGGGGGGTAAGACGTACGTGGCCTGGACCTAGCATGGTGACCTTCTGGTAGTAATGTTCTTCCTGGGCCTAGAATTAATGCTCCCACTGGCGGTACGTACCGTGTGTAATGCAATCAATGTTTTTTATATTATGCATAAGATCATAGGTGTGTTTTCTTTGGTATAGTATGTGCATGTTTGTGGGGGTGGGGGAGTCAAAAATTTGGGGGAGTTTAAGTGCTTGGGTGTAACTTCCCTATGTAAGCATGCAAAGCTCCCAACTGTCCCTGATTACGAGAGACTGTTCCTGATTTCGAGGGACTGTTCCTGATTTCGAGGGACTGTCCCTGATTTCGAGGGACTGTCTCTGATTTCGAGGGACTGTCTCTGATTTCGAGGGACTGTCCTTGATTTCGAGGGACTGTCTCTGATTTCGAGGGATTGTCTCTGATTTTGAGGGACTGTCCTTGATTTCGAGGGACTGTCTCTGATTTTGAGGGACTGTCCCTGATTTCGAGGGACAGTCTCTGATTTTGAGGGACTGTCCCTGATTAGGAACAAAGTCCCTCTGTCCTTCTTTCCTTCTGATGTGTCCCTCATTTTGGTCTGATCTATATAGTTGTGTATATAATGCATTTTTTTATCTTTCAAAAAGTGTTTTCCAGTGATAAACTTTTGATTTAATATCTAAATTGCTGCATTTGCAAATGTTAAAAGCCAGGATAAAAGAATAGTAGTGGTAAAAAAAAAAGCACTTGTGGGTTTAGCTAATTTTTTTTGTATAATTCTCCTTTAAGGACGCGTGGCAAAGGGTTGTGTCCTTTTACTACATACTTTTGCTAACAGGTGTCCCTCGGTCCCATCTTAAAAAGTTGGGAGGTATGGATCATACATACACTATGGTTGACCATTCTTCCAGAAGCCCATTTCTGAGGTGAGGCACTGATGTTGGACGAGAAGGCCTGGCTCACAGTCTCCACTCTAATTCCTCCCAAAGGTGTTCTATTGGGTTGAGAATCAGGACTCTGTGCAGGCCAGTCAAATTGCTCCACCCCAAACTCGCTCACCGATGTCATGGACCTTGCTTTGTGCACTGGTCCAAATCATTTGGTGGAGGGGAGATTATAGTGTGGGGGTGTTTTTCAGGGGTTGGGTTTGGCCCCTTAGTTCCAGTGAAGGGAACTCTTAAGGTGTCGGCATACCAAGACATTTTGGACAATTTCATTCTCCCAACTTTGTGGAAACCGTTTGGGGACGGCCCCTTCCTGTTCCAACATGACTGCGCACCAGTGCACAAAGCAAGGTCCATAAAGACATGGATGAGTGAAGTTGGGGTGCAGGAACTTGTCTGGCCAGCACAGAGTCCTGACCTCAATCCCACAGAACACCTTTGGTATGAATTAGAGCAGAGACTGCGAGCCAGGCCTTCTCATCAAGAGACTAATCATTTGCTGGATGAACAGATTGCAGGACTACACGAGGCAATAGCCCAGTAAGCTGGAAGGCTCCAAGATGGCCCCGGTGCACCACTGCAGTGGGCCCTACAAAAAATAACTACCGCTTCCACTGGCCTCCGTTCTGCGTCCTCCACCCGTCTCTGCCAATCCCTCCTCTGGCCTCTTCTCAGTGTCCTCCACCCCTCTCTGCCAATCCCTCCTCTGGCCTCCGCTCAGTGTCCTCCACCTGTCCTAGGACTAATCATTTGCTGGTTGAACAGACTGCTCCAAGATGGCTCTGGTGCACCACTGCAGTGGGCCCTACAAAAAATAACTACTGCAGACGAGCATCTGGTCTTTTCGGAGTGGATTGCCTGAGACAGACTGAATGGATCTACTGGCCTCTTTTCTAAAAGCAGATCCCCAGTAGGCATTCTTTGACTTGGCCCAGGGATCAGCACGTGACTACAGGCTGTTGAAGGCTGAAATATTGGCCATGCTGGGGTTGACTTTGACCATGAGGGTAAGCCGTACATTGACCGGGATAAACCTGCCTGTGCACAGCTGTTTATCCACCAAGACTGGTCGAAGCCCGAGCTGCTGACCCCAACGATGATTGTGGAGTGGATCACGCTGAACAGTTCTAAGTGCTCTCTTCCCAAGGAACTTTGTTGGATGATTGATAGATCTACATCCTCCATTCAGAGATCCTCTGCCATTCATACAACTGTAGTATTGCTTCTATGAATGGTGGATTGGGTAGGAAAGGATGGGCATAGTCAGGCTGTCTTACTGAGATCTCCTGACACCCCCTTAGTTGTTTTAACCCCCACCTCACCAAATGATTAGGGCAGAGGGGGCAGGGTAGGACAGAGAAAGATGTCTTCTTAAAGCCTCATTCACATGGGTGTATCAATCCAATCTTATTCTATCCCCATTGACAACGTCACATATGACGAAACGTGTCTGGGAGGAGGGTACGTGTTGACGTCACCACGCTGTCTTATTAGGACGGGAGTTTGTTGTGAGCCGGCCGCCTGTGTATTTATACGCGATTTTAAACATACAAAATGTAAGTGCGATATTTTTTCTATAACAAGAAACAAAAAGTTAGACAGTATGACACTATGGTCAGTCTCTCTTTTTGGGTGCTTTTGCTGAACGAGACGATCACAGACTTTACAGTGGTGTCGGTGTGTGAGAAATCATTGCAGTCATCTATTCAGTGTTATTTATCCCTAAGATCTTCTGTGCAAGTAAAGGCCTTGGCTGGGCTATAGCCACATGCCTGGTTTTGTTTGCTATCTGGTGTCTGGAGGTGCACTTCTTGGAGTGGATCACTGTGGTGTCATTATCATAAGGATTTATCTCACCATCTCCAATTACTGAAACACATCATCATGTTTTTCAATCAATCATCCAGATTTACTATTTGGGACTATTCTAGCGCGGCTTCTCTTATCTATTCTACTTTTTTGTTTTTTGGGAATTTTTTTCTTTCTTTTTTTTAATTCCACTCTATTCCATTCTATTGTTTGTTTGTGTTTTTTTTGGTTTTTTTGCTATTCTATTCTATTGTTCCATCTCTGCCAATCCCTGACAATCATCTGCTCCACCCCTCTCTGCCAATCCCTCCACTGGCCTCCACTCAATTTTCTCCACCCCTCTCTGCCAATCCCTCCACTGGCCTCCACTCAGTGTCCTCCACCCCTCTCTGCCAATCTCTCCACTGGCCTCCACTTAGTGTCCTCCACCCCTCTCTGCCAATCTCTCCACTGGCCTCCACTTAGTGTCCTCCACCCCTCTCTGCCAATCCCTCCACTGGCCTCCGCTCAGTGTCCTCCACCCCTCTCTGTCAATCCCTCCACTGGCCTCCGCTCAGTGTCCTCCACCCCTCTCTGCCAATCCCTCCACTGGCCTCCGCTCAGTGTCCTCCACCCCTCTCTGCCAATCCCTCCACTGGCCTCCGCTCAGTGTCCTCCACCCCTCTCTGCCAATCCCTCCACTGGCCTCCGCTCAGTGTCCTCCACCCCTCTCTACCAATCCCTCCACTGGCCTCTGCTCAGTGTCCTCCACCCCTCTCTACCAATCCCTCCACTGGCCTCCGCTCAGTGTCCTCCACCCCTCTCTACCAATCCCTCCACTGGCCTCTGCTCAGTGTCCTTCACCTCTCTCTACCAATCCCTCCACTGGCCTCTGCTCAGTGTCCTCCACCCCTCTCTGCCAATCCCTCCACTGGCCTCCACTCAGTGTCCTCCACCCCTCTCTGCCAATCCCTCCACTGGCCTCCACTCAGTGTCCTCCACCCCTCTCTGCCAATCCCTCCACTGGCCTCCACTCAGTGTCCTCCACCCCTCTCTGCCAATCCCTCCTCTGTCCTCCGCTCTGCGTCCTCCACCCCTCTCTGCCAATCCCTCCTATGGCCTCCGCTCAGTGTCCTCCACCCCTCTCTGCCAATCCCTCCACTGGCCTCCACTCAGTGTCCTCCACCCCTCTCTGCCAATCCCTCCACTGGCCTCCACTCAGTGTCCTCCACCCCTCTCTGCCAATCCCTCCACTGGCCTCCACTCAGTGTCCTCCACCCCTCTCTACCAATCCCTCCACTGGACTCTGCTCAGTGTCCTCCACCCCTCTCTGCCAATCCCTCCTCTGTCCTCCGCTCTGCGTCCTCCACCCCTCTCTGCCAATCCCTCCTCTGGCCTCCGCTCAGTGTCCTCCACCCCTCTCTGCCAATCCCTCCACTGGCCTCCGCTCAGTGTCCTCCACCCCTCTCTGCCAATCCCTCCACTGGTCTCCACTCAGTGTCCTCCACCCCTCTCTGTCAATCCCTCCACTGGCCTCCACTCAGTGTCCTCCACCCCTCTCTACCAATCCTTCCACTGGCCTCCACTCAGTGTCCTCCACCCCTCTCTGCCAATCTCTCCACTGGCCTCTACTCAGTGTCCTCCACCCCTCTCTGTCAATCCCTCCACTGGCCTCCACTCAGTGTCCTCAACCCCTCTCTGCCAATCCCTCCCCTGGCCTCTGCTCAATGTCCTCCACCCCTCTCTGCCAATCCCTCCACTGGCCTCCATTCAGTGTCCTCCACCCCTCTCTGCCAATCCCTCCACTGGCCTCCATTCAGTGTCCTCCACCTCTCTCTGCCAATCCCTCCACTGGCCTCCACTCAGTGTCCTCCACCCCTCTCTGCCAATCCCTCCACTGACCTCCGCTCAATGTCCTCCACCCCTCTCTGCCAATCCCTCCACTGGCCTCCACTCAGTGTCTTCCACCCCTCTCTGCCAATCCCTCCACTGACCTCAGCTCAGTGTCCTCCACCCCTCTCTGCCAATCCCTCCACTGGCCTCCACTCAGTGTCTTCCACCCCTCTCTGCCAATCCCTCCACTGACCTCCGCTCAGTGCCCTCCACCCCTCTCTGCCAATCCCTCCACTGACCTCCGCTCAATGTCCTCCACCCCTCTCTGCCAATCCCTCCACTGACCTCCGCTCAATATCCTCCACCCCTCTCTGCCAATCCCTCCACTGGCCTCCACTCAGTGTCTTCCACCCCTCTCTGCCAATCCCTCCACTGACCTCCGCTCAGTGCCCTCCACCCCTCTCTGTCAATCCCTCCACTGACCTCCGCTCAATGTCCTCCACCCCTCTCTGCCAATCCCTCCACTGGCCTCCACTCAGTGTCCTCCACCCCTCTCTGCCAATCCCTCCACTGGCCTCCATTCAGTGTCCTCCACCCCTCTCTGCCAATCCCTCCACTGGCCTCCATTCAGTGTCCTCCACCTCTCTCTGCCAATCCCTCCACTGGCCTCCACTCAGTGTCCTCCACCCCTCTCTGCCAATCCCTCCACTGACCTCCGCTCAATGTCCTCCACCCCTCTCTACCAATCCCTCCACTGGCCTCCACTCAGTGTCTTCCACCCCTCTCTGCCAATCCCTCCACTGACCTCCGCTCAGTGCCCTCCACCCCTCTCTGCCAATCCCTCCACTGACCTCCGCTCAATGTCCTCCACCCCTCTCTGCCAATCACTCCACTGACCTCCGCTCAATGTCCTCCACCCCTCTCTGTCAATCGCTCCACTGTCCTCCACTCAGTGTCCTCCACCCCCCTCTGCCAATCCCTCCACTGGCCTCCACTCAGTGTCTTCCACCCCTCTCTGCCAATCCCTCCACTGACCTCCGCTCAATGTCCTCCACCCCTCTCTGTCAATCGCTCCACTGTCCTCCACTCAGTGTCCTCCACCCCTCTCTGCCAATCCCTCCACTGGCTTCCACTCAGTGTCCTCCACCCCTCTCTGCCAATCCCTCCACTGACCTCCGCTCAATGTCCTCCACCTCTCTCTGCCAATCCCTCCACTGGCTTCCCATTGCCCAGCAAATTAAATTTAAAACAGCAGCATACAAAGCCATTCACAACTCTGCCTTGAGCTACATCACTAATCTTGTCTCCAAATATCACCTCCTGCTCTTTAGCTTTCTTGTCTCCTCCTCCCCCATGCTTGTCTCCAGGACTTCTCCAGAGCCTCTCCCATCCTCAGAAACTCTCTACCTCAAACTGTCCTGCTATCTCCTACCCTGGCTGCCTATAGGCGATTCCTAAAAAAAATCATCTTTTCACAGGGGAGCCTATCACGCCTCCAACTAACAACTGTACTTTTTCATCAGCTCACCCCCCCCTCTTCTGAGCAGGGCCCTCTTAACCTTCATGTATTTTATTGCATTGTAACTGTACCGTCTCCCTTTATATTGTAAAGTGCCACGCAAACTACTGGTGCTATATAAATCCTGTTTAATAATAATTATACTATTCTATTGAGTTTGTTTTAATTGATTCTATTCTACATTCTAGATTTTATTGTATTTTTTTTAATTTATTCTATTTTATTGCTTGTTTTTTAATGTTTTTTTATTCTTTTCTATTCTATTCTATTTTCTTTTGTATTCTATATTCTATTTGTTTGTTTTTTTATCTATTCTATTCTATTATTTTATACTTGTTATTTTTTTATCAATGCTACTTTTTTCTATTCTATTGTTTTTTTGTTTTTCTTTTTGTTTATTGATCTATTCTATTCTGTCACAACTAGGGTTCACAATTTGGCGATTTTAAGATGAGTTGCCGAATGTTCCGGCAAATTGAACCCGGGCAGATTCACTCACCACCATTCTCCCATCGACCATCTCGACCATCTGAATTTCTTCCAGCAAGGAAATAAGTGGGCTCCGTTATTCAGGACTGGCAGCACAGAAGTTAATTGGTGAGAGGAGCTCAGTATTATTCTATGTGGACTCTTCCGTCTTATGGGATGAGGTGAGGGGCGTTTGGTACCGTTTGCACAGAATTATAATTATGCGCTTTGTGACTGTGTTGGGAATGATCTAAGGGGACCTTGGGGTCATCCAAGATTGCTTTATATATATATATTTGCTGGTTTTCCTGGCTCTCTCTAAAAAAAATCTATGTATAGAGAACAGAGAAGGTGAGTGGATGCTCTACTGCATATGGTGGTGCCATCATTCATTTTTAATTATAATTATGCACATTGTGACTGTGTCTGTGTTGGGAAGGATCTTAGGGGACCTTGCGGTCATTCAAGATTGCTTTATCTAGATTTGCTGGCTTTTCTGGCTCTCCAAAAAATCTATGCGTAGAGAATTGAGACGGTGGTGAGTGGATTGCTCTACTGCGTATGGCGGTGCCACCATTCATTTTTTATAGCAGCTTCTTCTCTTTGTGAACACAGGCAAGTTTTCTCATGTTTAGAACAATACCACAGCAAAATGACATTTCTAAAGGAAAAAAAGTCATTTAAAACTGATCGCGGCTGTAATTAATTGTCGGGTCTCTGCAATATAGATGAAACTCATTGAAAAAAAGAGCATGGGATCCCCCCAGTCCATTACCAGGCCCTTTGGGTCTGGTATGTATATCAAGGGGAGCCCCGAACCAAAATTTAAACAAAAAATTGCATGGGGGTCCCCCTAAAATCCATACCAGGCCCTTCAGGTCCGAAATGGAAATTAAGGGGAACCCTGCGCCAAATTTAAAAAAAAATGGCGTAGGGGTCCCCTCCCAAAATCCATACCAGACCCTTATCCGAGCACGCAACCTGGCAGGCCGCAGGAAAAGAGGGGGGCGAGAGAGCGCCCCCCCTCCTGAACCGTACCAGGCCACATGCCCTCAACATGGGGAGGGTGCTTTGGGGTCTGACCCCAAAGTACCTTGTCCCCATGTTGATGGGAACAAGGGTCTCATCCCCACAACCCTTGCCCGGTGGTTGTGGGGGTCTGTGGGAGGGGGGCTTATTGGAATCTGGAAGCCCCCTTTAACAAGGGGATCCCCCGATCCTGGCCTCCCCCATGTGAAATGGTAATGGGGTACATTGTACCCCTATCATTTCACAAAAAAGTGTCAAAAATGGTAAAAAAGACAAGAGACAGCCCCCCCCCCTTTCTATTTGTCCTCACACTTGAACCTCTCCTGTGTTCCATACGTCAAAACCCAGACATAAGAGGGGTATCCACTGGCCAAAGAGAATACAAATCATCTGCTTACATGGACGACATACTCCTATCTCTCACACGTCCGAAGATCACACTACCAATCCTACTCGCAGAATTTCGAAAATTTGGCCTGATAACCAACCTCAAAATTAACTTTACTAAATCCTTTGCCCATAATGTCTCCTTGCCCTCACCCATAGTCGATCAATCCAAAACAAACTTCCCCTTTCAGTGGCAGCCAGAGGCGATCACCTATTTAGGCATACAACTACCCGCAAAACTATCCAACTTATATACAAAAAATTATTTACCAATACTAAACAAACTTACAGAAGACCTTAAAAATTGGAATAGGCCGGTGTTCTCGTGGTTCGGGAGGGCTGCAATTCTAAAAATGAATGCTCTTCCACGAATCCTATGTATAATGCAGACTTTGCCGATCCACGTGCCACCGACCTTCTTCAAATCCTACAAACACATCAGCTCCACCTTCAATTGGGGGGGCCGCAAACCTAGAATTAAATATGCACAGGTAGCCTTACCTAAACACCTAGGAGGCATAGGTTTGCCAGACCCTACCAACTACTACAAAGCTGTACATATGACCAGAATACTAGATTGGAATCTTCATGAAACCACAAAAGATTGGGTTAGACTGGAGGATTCTTTCACGAACCTCTCCGTAGCATCATTACCTAGGATTCTAGAAAGTCACTTTCCCACCGAACTGAAGCTTCATCCTCTAATCAGACCAACAATTCAAAGCTTTCACATGGCTTGCAAACGCTCCTCCATCTCGACAATCCAAGGCCCAATGACCCCACTCAGACTGAACCCGGATTTTCCCCCGGGCATGCACACTAACTTCTTGACGCAACACTGGACTGACGGAAAGATCCTAGCCCACGACTTTTACAACCAAGAGAAAATCCTTTCAGCATCTCAACTCTCTTCTAGGCTTGACAAACCCCAGATACCAGACTGGACATATCTCATGATTACTCATTACTTGAGAAACCTAGAAAGAAAATTTTCCTGTTCTAGACAACTGACTCCCTTTGAACGACTATGCTCCCAGAAAACACCGCAAACACACATGATATCAACTGCACACTCCCTTCTCTTCATAGACTGTACGCCTAATAATTCGACAATGTGCACTGCTTGGGAAAGAGACCTGTCTATATCTCTTTCGCCGGAAGAACGGGAAAGAATTTATCTCAACATCCACAAAGGATCTATCAATGTGACTACTCAAGAGAATGGATTCAAAATACAAACTCGCTGGTACCTTACTGCATACAATTAATCCTGCAATCCCAGAGGAATGCTGGAGATGTACTGATCAACTAGGAACCCTACTTCACTTATGGTGGGATTGTCCCTCTATCCAAACTCTCTGGACAGAAGTACACAAGAAAATCACATGATGCGCATGATCAATGCAGCAAAACAGTGCATTCCCACACACTGGAAATCCCAGACAACCCCCTCTATCAAAGAATGGCTCAACAAAATTACCAGAATCGCTGAAATGGAAGAATTAATACATATAGCGATTGACTCCCCGCATAAATGTAATAACAAATGGGCATGTTGGACACACTTCAGATCAACTTCAGACTACGCCCTCCTTTTCTCTCCAAAATAGTAAAGATTTGACATAAACTGTCCTACCATTCCACAGTGTAAATATACGCACAACTCTACTACCTTTTCTCCCACAATCCCAAACGACTAAGTGAATAGGCTTGACAGATACCCATGACATTGATCAGCTGGTATGGATCTAATGCGAGCCCCCTTCTGAGAAGGGAAGCAAGAGAGACGCACAGCTACCTTCATGTCACTGAATACTCCCCAAATCTTAATCATTCTGATATCTTTCTCCCCCCCCCCCTTTTTCTTCTCACCCCCTTTACCATACTCTCCACTTTCATAAACTCATGTCATCAGTTCCCCCATCCTCAGATACACCCGAGTCATAATTACCCCCCCCCCCCACACACACACCTTCCCCACTTCCTACCCACCCACCATTCCCCAGAAGTTAATACATAAACTAAGATTAATGACCTGAACAGGATGCAATCGACAACACAACCCACTTTTATCCTATCCTAAGCAAACTTAGACCAAACGTCGCAGCAACATAATATTGAGAGGAGAGACAAATGATGATACCTCCGGGGTAATACATAGATACATAACTCGATCCACTCCTACTATACCCCCAATTAAGGATTTTCCCATGAGAAGAATCTAACATGAGAACCCTTACTGACATTCAGTCTCAATAAGCCTGTAACTGAAAATAAACATACTGTCGGTTCAAGTTACGGAATATTATTACAGTTACATGTGTGAACAATGTACTATTGTATGCCTGACTGCTTGTTTTCCCTGTTCATGTTCAAACTGTTTATGTGAAATATGTATGTTCACAACTGTTTTGTATCCTTACTTATGTGAAAACAATAAAAAACCTTTTGAAAAAAAATAAAAAATATAAAAATATATAAAAACGTCCCACTATGTAAATTCACGCTGCCCGACGGATCGAAAAAGAAAAAAAAAAACCCGCAACCGTTCCGCCTCCATGGGAGGCTCTCGCCGGCTGACGCTTTTTCTCTGTGAGAGTTCTTATATAGCTGAGGGCAGGGCCACCCAGTGACGTAAACGGGTGACCCCTCCCCCCCCTCTGACGCCACGGGGAAGCCACAGGGAAGCCCCCGCTCTCTCGTCCCTCTCTCTTCTTGCGGCCTGCCAGGTTGCATGCTCGGATAAGGGTCTGGTATGAATTTGGGGGGGGGGACCTACGCCATTTTTTTAAAAAAAATTGGCGCAGGGTTCCCCTTCATTTCCTTTTAGACCTGAAGGGCCTGGTATGGATTTTAGGGGGACCCCCATGCAATTTTTTTTTTTTTTTTTTGGTTCGGGGTTCCCCTTAGTATTCATATCAGACCTAAAGGGCCTGGTAAAGGACTGGGGTGGGGGGAACCCATGCTCTTTTTTTCAATTTTGTTTTATCTATTTTGCCGAGACCCGACAATTCATTACAGCCGCGATCAGTTTTGGATGACAATTTTTCCTTTAGAAATGTCATTTTGCTGTGGTATTGTTCTAAACACGGGAAAAATGCGCCACTTTACAGGCATACTATAGACACCCCCCAGGTACGATATTTAAAGAAATATTTCATTTTTATTGTTTCACTTAAGCATTAAAAAAATCACTTTTGCTTATTAGAACGGGTGTCCTTTATTGGTCCTATTGGGTATTTCAATGGACGTTTTTGATTACAGAGCCGCCAGGCAGGTTAACACTGATGGTGTATTCGAGATATACAAGGAAGATGAGGAAGACCTCAGTGGCCTTTTTACAAGGCTAAAGGAACCTGACAATATCCGAAATACATACTCAGTGGGATATAGCCTACCTTGATACATATGTAAAAGGTGGTATGGTGCCCAGAAGCCTTAGGTGGGAGGTCAGCCCACAGAAAGGTGATGTCCAGCTTGAGGAATGGTTCAGTTATTTCAATACAACTGGAATAGATTTTCTAAAATTTCTCATTGGTCGTAAAAAGACCAAACTCATGAGACTGGATGATGAGATTAAAACTATCAAAGAAAAATTGAACCCCCTTAGGGAGAGTAATGAATATAAGGAAAGATCCCTCTCCCTTCTTACTTTATTGGAGAAGGAAGAGAGGGACCAGAGAACTAAAAAGAAAAAGAAATATAACAGAGACTTACTTGACTATCAAGGGGCAATAGTTTTTGAATGGCAAAAGAAATTACTAGCAGAGCAAACCTCGGCTGGTACTATGGAGTGGGGTCCGTCCAACACAGGGGGACCACCTCCTACTGTGGTACATGCCCCTCCTCCACCACAGCCTAGCCATTCAAGGCATCTTCCGGGAGGCCATAATGGCCCCTCGGGGAGATTTCAACAAGGAACACAACAGTCCTCCTCTAGACGAGGCGGTGGAGGAAAGGGAGGCGCCTCATCCCATTATCCGCCCACATTACCAAGACGATCCCGTGGGACAGGTGGTTCTAACTATGGGGGACGTGGTAGGGGTAGAGGCTTCAGTAACACGGGATCTACAGGGAGCCGTCCCTTTGGGGGCAGACCACAAGATCAGTACAATGTGTATGAGGACTATTTACCGTCCTCCCGTACCTTTGATTTTGAACCTCACCCGGATCGTTCCTATGGTCCCGACTATGGCCCTAATGTAGGCTATTATGATGGACGGATACGTGAATTTCAAAATCCTGGGCCTATGAATATTAGAAGAGGCTATTCGGAGTATAATATCAGTACCCACAATCAGTTTTACCCCTTAAGGGACCTTGATGGCCCTCCCACCGGTTCCACTATTATGGAAGAACGTAATGGTGTAGCCTTACAGTCTTACCCCAGATCGACAGAACCCATTGATGATGGGAGCAAACCGGCCCCTCAAATTCAAATTACCAGCAATGGGGTTTTCACAGGCCAAGCCAGGGCACCAAAAGGCCAGCAGATCAAAGAGAGGATCTAGAGGGGGGAGGCGATTGCGATCAAAAAAGGAAAAAACCATAACCAGCAATGGGATATTTAACTTAAGTTCAGTCTCCCTGAGTGATTCCGAGAAATCCTTACTCAATAAGGGTCTTAAATTTGCACCCCCTCGAGGTCTCGATAAGTTTCAAACTTATATTGATGTACATAAATTTGTACGTAAGGTCAATATCAAGAGATATCTGGCCTCTAATCCCATTACAAATACTGTGATGGGCCCTAATGAGTATCGCCATTCCGGGTTATCAAATGCTTCCCTCTTCAACCCCCCAGGGGCTGCAGCTCCCTCCCTGAAGGTATTCAAAGACTTAGTCCTTAAAGATTTGGAACAATTTCCCCTCAAAAGAGTATACTTTGATAAGAATCTAAAATCAGGTTTGGATTCTTTGTGTGTGAATAAAAATTTAGTAATCAGGCCAGCTGATAAAGGGGGGGGGGGGGTATTATTGTTTTGGATAGGAAGGATTACCTCACGGAGATGTCCAAAATATTGGGGGATCGTGATACGTATACCCCCCTCTGATCGGATTCTAAGGTTCAATATAAAAAAGAGTTGGAGGTGTTGATTAAGTTTGGGTTTGAACAGGGCATTTTAAACAGTAAGGAGAAATCCTATTTAGTACCAAAGGCCCCACGCACCCCGGTTCTTTACTACTTGCCAAAAATCCATAAACATCCTACCTGCCCCCCGGGACGTCCCATTGTTAGTGGAATTGATTCCATATCGTCCTGGGTGGGCAGGTATATAGATTTTTACTTACAGCCATTGGTTACAGGGATGCCGTCATACTTAAAGGACACTCGCCATGTAATCAACCTTCTTTCCAATTACACTCCCGGCCCAGGTTGGTGGCTAGTGACAGCTGATGTCGCCTCATTATACACCATGATATCGCATGATCTGGGGTTGTTCGCGGTAGAATACTATCTTAGGCGCGACTCATCAGTGTTCGACGAACAAATATGCTTTATTATGCAACTACTTCATTTTGTAGCTACTAGGAACTACTTTTGGTTTGGAGGTCAGTTCTATAGGCAGGATAGAGGTGTTGCCATGGGGGCTAAATATTCCCCCAGCTTGGCGAACCTCTTCATGGCCCTGTGGGAGGAGGATGTCATCTACGCCCAACAAAAACCTCAAGTTGTACTGTGGGCTAGGTATATAGATGACATCCTCCTCCTATGGAATGGGGATCGTGAGGATCTAGATGTGTACATGAGGGGGTTGAATGATAATGACCGGGGCATTCGACTCTCTTATGAGGCCAGTCAGTCTGAGATCAACTTCCTGGACCTTAAGATCGGCGTTAAAGATGGGCAGTTTACTACGGCAACCTTTTTCAAAAATACAGATCGGAATTCCTATATACCAACCGATAGTTGCCATCACGAGGCCTGGCTGAGGTCTGTGCCGAAAAGTCAACTTATCCGCCTAAAACGTAACTGCTCCAACCATGGGGAATTTTTAGCCCAAGCAGATATTCTAATAGAACGTTTTTTGGAGAAGGGCTACTCTGAGGCCTCTCTGAAAAATACATTAGAGGAAGTGGCCACCATTGATAGGGGCACTTTGCTCAGGACTAGGACGCCAGATGTTGGTAGGGTACCCTCAGTCCCCTTCATTACCACCTATTCCTTACAACATAAAAATGTAGCCAAGTTGATAGGTAAACATTGGCATGTCCTCAAGAATGACCACGTACTAGGTACCATCCTTCCGGCCAAGCCACAGGTGGTATATAAGGGTGCCCCCTCTCTTAGAGGTAGAGTGGCCCCGAATGTTCTGGACCCTCCTCTCACTAAGAGGGGATTTTTTGAATATATGATTGGTTTCTACCAATGCAGGAAGTGTAGGGTCTGCTCTCTCAGTGGATGTACCCATAGAAGAACACATAAGTTTACTTCCACCAGTACTTCGATGGAATTTGAAATTAGATCATTCATTACATGCTCCACAGAGCGGGTGGTTTATCTTCTCCAATGTCCTTGCGGATTGCAATACGTGGGGAGGACTAAGCGTCCCCTATCTGTAAGACTTAACGAGCACATCACCAACATCCTAACAGGTTTCCCCAAACACCCGGTCTCTAGACATTACCTCGAAGCACACAATCGAGACCCCAGGAAGACCATCTTTCTGGGCATCGACAGATACACCCCACATTGGAGGGGGGGTCTGTAATACGGGGGATCTCTAGGCTTGAGATAGCCTGGATATACAGATTGAAGTGCTATACACCTTTTGGGCTTAATGTAGACGTAGATTTAAATGCCTTTCTGGACAACTCATGAATAATTACACCGAATGTCTTTATTCGCATTCTCTCATCACTGTTACATCTTCTTTAGTGAGTTTGTGGGAGAGGGGTGGCGTATTAATAACATGCAACTGAAAATCTCCATTCCTAGCTTTTACATTATACCATTGTATATTAACAATTGATAACTTATGACGTTTTTAATTAACATTTGCATTGCATTTTGTGAACTTGCTCTGAATCTCTGGTGGCGTTATTATTATAATACCCATACTAACAATCAGAGAAAAGATTTTAGATTTTCACTAGTTTTCGGTTTAATTACCTGCTGATTTTCCTATATATATTTTCCATATTTCTACATTGCTGAAATTGATTTCAAGTGCAATTTCTATTTGTCCCACTAGAGGGCACATGAGAACATTTATATGTGTCCCCTTATGTGTTTTCTAATTTTTATTCCACAATTTTTTATTTTATTTTTTAATACTTATACATTTTTCATTTATGTATCTTTCATTTGTTTTTTATATAATTTTGGATTCGGTCCGCTTGGTGTGGTCCTTGGATCTTTCTGGCTCTTCTGGCGCTGGGAGGGTTTGATGGTGCAGGCGGGTGAATTGTTTGCCCATTCCACTAGTAGTATGTTACACACTTCCTGCTTGTAAAGAGGATGTTGTGGTGACGCCATTCGAACTTCAGAGCGAGGCTTGGTTTTGACTTTAGGTCTACAAATAGCGATGAGTCAGTGCGTCGCCCGTTCCCATGACGACATCCAATAGGACGAAACGTACGTCGGAAGGCTGACGTGCTGACGTCATCATTTTTATCCTATCTCGTTCCGAACGGGTGCATGCAAGCTGGCCGGCTGTCTTACTTCTTATGTACCTACTACCGTGATTTTTAATGTAAGTGCGAATATTCTTTTGTTTTAATAAATGGTTATATTGATTTACACTATGGAGAAAATTCTTTATTCCTCTGGGTCCCCCCGGTATGCCGATTGAATCCACCGCACGGAGAGATCCTGCCTGCCCCTTCCCTGTGAGGAGATTTGAGGAGTCGGTTCCCCTGAGTGGATGTCCATAGATAAGCTGATATTTAGCTTACCTCTGGTAAGCGTACATCTAATAAGGTGGAGGATTCCTCACTGGGTGTTGGTTGTTTAACATCTACGATCACCGATTGAATCTGCCTTGGCTCCAAGGACTGTTTCTCTTCTGATCATTCCTATTTCATCTTCAGTCACTTTTGTCATTTGGTGTTCAATACTTGATTTCATTTGGGACTTTTTTATTATTTTATTATTTTACTATTTTGTCACATTCATTTATATTAATTCTATTGATATTTTGCTTTCATTATATTATCAATATTTTGTATCACTTGATAGATCGATATTCATCACCATTTATATATTCATATGTATAGCTACTATTAATGTCACTTTTTTTAGCGCAGTCTTTTTGGATTATTTTTAAAAAAATCACTGCTCCCGAAAAAACGGCCGTTTTTAAAAAAAATGTTTGCATTGATACATGTCCTCTGGGGCAGGACCTGGGACCCCAAACACTTTTTATGACAATAACTTAAATATAAGCCTTTAAAATGAGCACTTTTAATTTTTAATGTTCGTGTCCCATAGACTTTAACAGTGTTCGCATGTTGCTTGGTGCAGATGAGAAGGTAAATCCAAGCAGTCCCCTAGGGGGCCATGCCACATGTATTTTCCCTGGCTTTTTAGGTTCTGCCCTCCACCCTGATTGACATATAAATAGAAGGAAGGCTGGGCTCAAGCGGCAGTCAATGGGACATCATGGGAAGCAAGAAGGTCCAGTTCAAGGAGAAGGTGTAGCCCAGAACAACGCTCGACCTAAGGGGATTCACCTGCAAGGACTTCACCAAGTATGGATCTCTACCTGCTACAGTATGCCTGGGCAGCCCAAGATAGGTAATAACGGAGGAATCTGTGAATGTCATTTATGAGACTGAGATGTTTGCACTACGTAAGCTTCAGTAAAGCATTTTACTGTTCTAAGCCTGGTCTGAAGTTATTCAAAGGAGTGCATGGTGGTACATGGCGTATCAGAAGAACAGGGCTCGTAAAGCACACATGGGGTGGAATAGAAAGGCCATCACAAAGTGAGGAAGTCAGGGTAGGAGGGTAATTGCCATGGGTCACCAGGAACTGGTGGGAAGTGAATAGCAACTGGTCAAAAAAGCGTGGCACCAGGTCCTCCGGTAGCAAGGGGGTCAGTGTTCTGGCTCTCTCCCTAGTGGTCGGTTCCCCCAAAAGTCACTGGAACTGAACCCATGGTACGGAGACCCCATGTACCTGGCCGTATGGTACGGAAGAGTTGGAGGAGTTAATTAGGAGTATAGGTAAGGTGCACGCTAGGTGCCCGGTGGGACTCCACTCTGTCACTGGGAGTGAGGTGGTGGAGTTACACTGGACTGGTGAAGAGGGCATGGGCTCTGTGGTGTCCCTGCTAAATGCAACATTCATTGAGAGAAGGTTTGCAGTGACGTGGAACAGTATGTGTTACAGAGCGACTCTACTGCACACGGTTTATGGCTCATCTCTAAGCCAGGGTTCTACCTTAACAATGACTTTTACATGAACGCGGCCTTACCTGGTCCTGGGCATTGATGAGCATGTACACGCGAGGAAAGGAGAGGTACCCCCCACAAGCACAGGTGCAGTAGGCCTCGCTCACAAGTGAAAAAAAATACTTGTGGTTTCCGGGAATTCCGCAAGCTCCTAACTTCCCATACTTTCCGTCTATGCTGCACTGTTATCATTTACCGCTGTTATCAACCCTGTCCAGTTTAGCACTGTGGACTACAAATCATCTTTTTCCACAATATCATGGAGATGAGAGGTGGGAGTGTTCTGTTGTCCCAACAAACTACCTGTCTTGGTGTGTTTTTGGCAAATAAAAAAAATCCTGAAAAAATATAAGAAATGCAGCCTCCATATCTAAAGGGTTAGATACACTTTAGGTGACAGAGGAGGTTGCGGTTATGTGACACTTGGATAGCAAACTCCCAGTGCTCCCAGCTTTTGGTTCCACCTACCAAACACATTATATACATGATATATAGGAGTAGTCTCTTATTCTAGGGCAGAGGTCTCCAAGCGTTATCACCGAAAGGTCACGGTGGAGAATCGGGAAACTTCAGGCGGTGATCAAGTCAGGTACCCAACCAGCAGAGGAGACGCTTGCAGAGCAGCCTTGTGTGTCAAGCCAGGGACCGAGCCTGTGAGCAGGGGTGAGGCTTGAAGGTGGGGAAATTTTCGGCAAGACACGGCGGCGCCGTGTCTTCAGTGGAGAGGGGAGGGGCCGTGCAGCTAAAGAAGCCGATTCATTGGCTGCACAGATCGAGCCCCCTTCCTCTCTCCACTGACTTAACACTAGGGGGAAGATCGAGAGGCGGCGCCGGCCACCATTTTGCTGGAGCCAGCTGCTCCAAAAATTTAAAAAAACAACATTCCTTATGGAAAATGCCGATTCGGGACAGCCTCCAATCGGGACGAGGGTCCCAAAATCGGGATTGTCCCGGGAAAATCGGGACTGTTGGCAACTATGGGATTATGTTTCTGCAGAAAGCGGAACACCAGGGATCGTTTGACTGCTGAGTTTAGGCCCCTAACGTTCCAAGAAATCACTGTAATTGGAGCCATTCGAGGTATATGGGAGAAATCAGTGTAGGGGTAGAAGGCTTGCAGGGCAGCGTCCTGGCCCCATGCATGAGGAACACTGTACCACATTACCTTAAAGTGGAGTTCCACCCACTTTTACAACTCTTCAGCATCCCTCACTAAACTGTGCACTGTAAACAAATTGGATTTATTTATTTTTTTCCAGCACCTCCTGTATATCTGCTGTATTCATTTTTCACTTCCTCCTCCCTGGCCGCGGCCCATCGCATCGTTTCCTGTTTGCAATGCCTTCTGGGAAGGGGCGGCAACTTCCTCTGACACTGTCGTTGCTATGGAAACCTGACCTGAAACCTATTACACTGCTTGTGCTGCACTGAGCATGTGCGAGATCTGCAAGGATGAGATCCAGGAAGAAATACAGTCTGGCTTCAGATGCCCACACTTAAGATGGCCACGGCCTGCTGTAAGTTTATAAAATAACAAACTACTGCTATAAACTAACAAAACAGACCTTAGTTTGCAGACTAACTTTACTAGAATACATTAAGCTTGTGTATTATAGGGGTATTTTTATTTAAAAAGTATAATTTCGGCCGGAACACCACTTTAAGTTCAGACATCACAAAACACCTGAGGTGACAAAAAAAACACCTCTAACATTCCCAACCCTTTCCCTAACCCTCCCCCTCCCCGCATCCCAATCCCCAAACTAGGAATGCTTAGAACCCCAAACATTATACACCCAATACTAGGGGGCGTATACCAGTGGGCGTATATATACACTGAGGGGGGAGCGACCCCGCAGATCGGGAGAGGCTCCACCCCCAGTGCAGGAGAGGATCAACACAAATATTAGGTTTCATCTCCATCCGTCAAGAGATAAAACGCATACCCTTTACGCATTTAAACATGAGCAGGGGGGAGGGGGGATAGCATACGAATAGACCCCAAGAGAAAAACAATCCCATCCCCCTGAATATCAGTCCTTTAGGTCAGGGCCAAGGAATAAACCTTCTGCATCTATATTACACAGTCTGCACAGGAGTACAGGGCTACAGTACCTCTTACCCGACACTAGAGTCCGCTAGGGAGTCAGAAGTTGGTGCAACATAAGTCCCTCTTCAGCAGGAGGAGTGAGACTCTGTGCAAGCAAAAAAAAACAACAGATAAGACAAACTCTGCATCAGGAAATGACATCTTGGCAGATCGGGGAGGGGCTCTACCTCCATTGTAGGGGAATATCAATAAAAATATTAGGTCTCATCCGGCAGACATACAAGAATTGTTGGAACATATACCCTTTCTGCATATGAACCTGAACAGAGGAGAGGGGGGGGGGGGACAGCATGAGAGTAAATCCACAGAGCAAACCCCCCCCCCCCCCCCAACCCCCTGAATACTGACCCTGTAGATCAAACTTCTGCAGCTGCACTTCACAGTCTGCACAGGAATGCAGGCTGCAGTACCCTTTACCCGACACTAGAGTCCGCTACTGAGTCAGAAGTTAGTGTAAAGGAAGTCTTTCCAGTTTGAGCGCTTTGCAGCGGGAGGAATGAGACTCTGTGCAGACAAAAAAAACCAAAACAACATATAAGGCAAACCCTGCAGCAGGAAATATGATTTCGGCATGAGCCATAAAATCCAGAGTACTTAATGCGCTGTTCTGCTGTATGGATTCTGGAACGCACCCTGTCCATGTCCTGCCTGATTAACCCCACATCAAGCTGCACCGCATCTACTTCAGTGGTTAGGGAGGTGACAGAGGCATGACCATTTGTGATGGCAGCCAGGACCTCCACAAGACTGGTTACAGGCGGCTCCTGGTTCTCCGCCTGGGACGCCATGATTGTGGATGGGCGCCTTCCAGACCCCACCTGGTCCTTGCAGACCGGGGCGGATTCCTCCGGCACCGGGGGGAGGGGGGGGAGTATACTTCTTACCCCGTCCTCTCGATGCCCAGGGATGAGTATCGTCTCATTCATGGAGATGTCCACTGCCTCTGTGGGTGTACTCTGTCCGCCAGGAGGAGGGAGGAAAGCCTCACTCAGAGACGTCCGCTCGCTTCGCCATCTTGGACCCCCCTGCGCCGCGTTCCACCCTTAAAGTGTGTGTGTAGGCTGCGGATGTGCCTAGGCAGAGATTGCAGGCAGCCCGGAGACCCCTCCAGGAGGAGGTGGATTGCAAAACAGCCAGGGGAAGCTAGGAGAACCCACCAGGGCCGCCGCCGGGTGGAGCAAGATGGCCGCCGTTCCTGGGAGGTCGGCCGGGGAGATACAGGGCGCGGGTGCACAGCAATGGCAGCCTCAGGTAGTCCGGAGGTGATTCCAAAAGAGCATCAAGTTCTGTGCAGTCAGGGAGGCCTGAAAAGCTTGCCCGGGCCGCCGCCGGGTGGAGCAAGATGGCCGCCGTTCCTGGGAGGTAGGCCGGGGAGATACAGGGCGCGGGTGCACAGCGATGGCGGCCTCAGGTAGTCCGGAGGTGATTCCAAAAGAGCATCAAGTTCTGTGTAGTCAGGGAGGCCTGAAAAGCTTGCCCGGGCCGCCGCCGGGTGGAGCAAGATGGCCGCCGTTCCTGGGAGGTAGGCCGGGGAGATACAGGGCGCGGGTGCACAGCAATGGCGGCCTTAGGTAGTCTGGAGGTGATTCCAAAAGAGCATCGAGTTCTGAGTAGTTAGGGAGGCCCAAAAAGCGCGCCCGGGCCGCCGCCGGGTGGAGCAAGATGGCCGCCGTTCCTGGGAGGTAGGCCGGGGAGATACAGGGCGCGGGTGCACAGCGATGGGGGCCTCAGATAGTCCGGAGGTGATTCCAAAAGAGTATCAAGGTCTGTGCAGTCAGGGAGGCCCGAAAAAGCTTGCCCGGGCCGCCGCCGGGTGGAGCAAGATGGCTGCAACCCAGAGACGTCCAACGATCGATAGACTTCATACATGGTAATGGAGGCCACAATGGATAACGAGGTGATAAATGGGAGGAGTTACGTCTTCTAGTAATTCTGTCTGGAAAGGAGGTTGAAGGTTCTTCTGGGTAGGTAGAGACTTTAGTAGAAGTATTAGTGGTCAGTGGGCCCTCCGATCACCGGGGGGGGGCGCCACGTCCCATTCATCACCCAAGTGTATGACGGATCCTATTCCCAGGAGAACTTTACAGATGTCTATGGGCAGAACAATCACTGAGGAGGAGTGTTGTTGTTGTTGTTGTTGTTGTTGTTGTGGTTGTGGTTGTTGTTGTTGTTGTTGTTGTTGCCATACAAGGGGGACACAGCCGTTCTCCTCGGTGACTCCAGGATATGTCAGTAAAAACTTGACTGTGTCAGTAAATTTTGAGTGTTCTTGTTGAGTCTTTATCCTAATATACAATCCAAAGCGCTATATGGAAAATGACCACAAGGTGGCGATAAAATGTCACAATATAAAAAGTTCTTTGCAAATAAATCCGATGTTCAAATAATCCAAAAATAAAACATTTATTCCAATTCAAAGACGGCGCCATAAACTTCATGACCGGAGCGTTGTCTGCTATTCAGCACTGCGCTACTTTAACTGGTAATTGCTCCGTCATACAACACTGTACTCTATATTACCAAAAGTATTGGGACGCCTGCCTTTACACGCACATGAACTTTAATGTCATCCCAGTCTTAGTCCGGAGGGTTCAATATTGAGTTGGCTCCGCCCTTTGCAGCTATAACAGATTCACCTCTTCTGGGAAGGCCGTCCACAAGGTTTAGGAGGGTGTCTATGGGAATGTTTGACCATTCTTCCAGAAGAGCATTTCTGAGGTCAGGCACTGATGTTGGATGAGAAGGCCTGGCTCGCAGTCTCCACTCTAATTTATCACAAAGGTGTTCTATCGGGTTGAGGTCAGGACTCTGTGCAGGCCAATCAAATCCCTCCACCCCAAACTCGCTCATCCATGTCTTTATGGACCTTGCTTTGTGCACTGGTCCAAATCATTTGGTGGAGGGGTGATTATGGAGTGGGGGGAGGGGGGATTATGGTGTTGGGGTTGTTTTTCAGGGGTTGGGTTTGGCCCCTTAGTTCCATTGAAGGGAACTCTTAAGATGTCAGCATACCAAGACATTTTGGACAATTTCATGCTCCCAACTTTGTGGGAACAGTTTGGGGACGGCCCCTTCCTGTTCCAACATGACTGCCCACCAGTGCACAAAGCAAGGTCCATAAAGACATGGATGAGCGAGTTTGGGTTGGAGGAACTTAACTGGCCTGCACAGAGTCCTGATCTCAACCCGATAGAACACTTTTGGGATAAATTAGAGTGGAGATTGCGAGCCAGGCCTTCTCATCCAACATCAGCCTGACCTCACAAATGCTCTTCTGGAAGAATGGTCAAACATTCCCATAGACACCCTCCTAAACCTTGTGGACGGCCTTCCCAGAAGAGTTGAAGCTGTTATAGCTGCAAAGGGCGGAGCCAACTCAATATTGAACCCTCCGGACTAAGACTGGGATGGCAATAAAGTTCATGTGCGTGTAAAGGCAGGCGTCCCAATACTTTTGGTAATATAGTGTTTATCTTTTTTCCCCACAAATAGAACTTTCTTTCGGTGGTATTTGATCACCTCTCCGATTTATATTTTTTGCTAAACAAATAAAAAAGACTGAAAATTTTGGAGAAAAAAAAATTCCTTTGTTTCTGTTATAAAATTTTGGAAATAAGTAAGTTTTTTCCTTCACTGATGAGGCTGCACTGACAGGCAATGATAAGATGGCACCGATGAGCGCGGGTGAGGTGGCACTGATGATGGGCACCGATAGGCAGCACTGATGGGCATGGATGGGCACTGATAGGCAGCACTGATGGGCATGGATGGGCACTGATAGGTGGCACTGATGGGCATGGATGGGCACTGATAGGTGGCACTGATGGGCATGGATGGGCACTGATAGGTGGCACTGATGGGCACTGATGGGCAGCACTGATGGGCACTGATAGGTGGCACTGATGGGCACTGATAGGCAGCACTGATGGGCACTGATAGGCAGCACTGATGGGCACTGATAGGTGGCACTGATGGGCACTGATAGGTGGCACTGATGGGCACTGATAGGCAGCACTGATGGGCACTGATAGGCAGCACTGATGGGCACTGATAGGTGGCACTGATGGGCACTGATGGGCATGGATGGGCACTGATGGGCATGGATGGGCACTGATAGGCAGCACTGATGGGCACTGATAGGTGGCACTGATGGGCACTGATGGGCACTGATGGGCACTGATGGGCACGGATGGGCACTGATGGGCACTGATGGGCACTGATGGGCACTGATGGGCATGGATGGGCACTGATGGGCATGGATGGGCACTGATAGGCAGCACTGATGGGCACTGATAGGTGGCACTGATGGGCACTGATGGGCACTGATGGGCACTGATGGGCATGGATGGGCACTGATGGGCACTGATGGGCACTGATGGGCACTGATGGGCATGGATGGGCACTGATGGGCATGGATGGGCACTGATAGGCAGCACTGATGGGCACTGATAGGTGGCACTGATGGGCACTGATAGGTGGCACTGATGGGCACTGATAGGTGGCTCTGATGGACATGGATGAGTGGCATTGATTGACACTGATTGATGGCACTGATGGGCATCACTGATTAGGAGGCACTGGCAGGTATTGCTGGTGGGCACACATTGCCACCCATGGATACCAGGGATGCTGTACCTGGTGGTCATCAGTGGTGGCTATCTCTGGTGGTCCTGGGTGGGCATCTGTGGGGGGGGGGGCTGTGCTAAAAAATAATCAGCACAGCCCCCTCTGTCAGGAGAGCCGCCGATCGACTCTCCTCTAGTCCCGTCTGTCAGATGCGAGTGAGGAAAAGTCGATTAACGGCTCTTCCTGTTTACATTGTGATTGGACACGGCTGATCACATGGTAAAGAGTCTCCGTCAGACATTCTACTTAGATCGGAGTTGTGTGTCTCAGACTGACATGCCGCAAAAAACGATCAGCGTGATGCGCGCCCCCCGGGGGGGTTTGTTATCCTGATCAGGTCACATGACGTCACACCAATGGCCACCAAATGTATAAAAACGCCCCCCACCCTGGGAGAACGCACTTCACCCAATATATAGGACCTAATCATAGAGGCCTCTACCATTGAGCCTTAAATGTGGTGAAACGCGTCGGAGGTTCTCCCCGGGGGCGGAGACCGTTTTTTATACATTTTGTGGCCATTTGGTGCTCCTTATCAGTGTCATAAAAAAAAACTTTTACCAGAGTCGGGATAAAGCTGTTTTAGCCCCCCGATAACCAGATAGTACACAATGGGGGGATTTACTAAATCTGAAGAGGGGCGAAAATCTGTCACATTTCTACAAAGACCCCAAAAAAGGTTCTGACCTCAGATTGTTTCATTAAAGCTTAAAGCAAACAAAACCTGGAAGCGGATTGGTTCCTCTGCAGACATGTGACTTGTCTTCCCCTCTCTAGTTTTAGTAAATAAGCCCCAATGGGGTTTGATTTACTAGAACTGGAGAGTGAAAACTCCGGTGCAGCTGTGCACGGCGGCCAATCAGCTTCCAACTTCAGCTCCTGCAATTAAACTTTGACAAAATCCTGGAAGCTGATTGGTTTCTGTGCAGAGCTGCACCGGATTTTGCTCTCTCCGGTATTAGTCAACCAACTGCGGTGCCTCATCTTCAGCTGTGTGGAGGGTTCTTTACTGTCAGAGCGGTAAGGATGAGGAACTCCCTTCCACAATTGGTGGTGACTGATGTGCATTCAAGTGAATGTAATATACAAGGATGTGGGAAATGGTTTGGACATAAACACACACAGACACGGGTTGGACTGGATGGGTCCTTATTGAACCTCACCAACCATGAGACTATATAATGTGTTTTATATACAGGAGACATTGTAATACATGAGTGTTTCTCCACCGTGGTGCCGGATCTTCCCGGAATGGGGGCAACTCAACGCGTTTCACAGCTTATTAAAATAGCTGTTTCTTCAGGGAGTATATCGGAGGTTGATCGTATCTGTTCACCCGAGAGTCCCACCAAGAGCCTGAATGATGGGTGGGGGGAGGGGCAATCAGAGAAGTAAATAGACAACCCAGAGACGTCCAACGATCGATAGACTTCATACATGGTAATGGAGGCCACAATGGATAACGAGGTGATAAATGGGAGAAGTTACGTCTTCTAGTAATTCCGGCTGGGAAGGAGGTTGAAGGTTCTTCTGGGTAGGTAGAGACTTTAGTAGAAGTATTAGTGGTCAGTGGGCACTCCGATCACCGGGGGGGGGGGCGCCACGTCCCATTCATCACCCAAGTGTATGACGGATCCTATTCCCAGGAGAACTTTACAGATGTCTATGGGCAGAACAATCACTGAGGAGGAGTCCTGTTGTTGTTGTTGTTGTTGTTGTCGCCATACAAGGGGGACACAGCCGTTCTCCTCGGTGACTCCAGGATATGTCAGTAAAAACTTGACTGTGTCAGTAAATTTTGAGTGTTCTTGTTGAGTCTTTATCCTAATATACAAACCAGAGCGCTATATGGAAAATGACCACAAGGTGGCGATAAAATGTCACAATATAAAATGTTCTTTGCAAATAAATCCGATGTTCAAATAATCCAAAAATAAAACATTTATTCCAATTCAAAGACGGCGCCATAAACTTCATGACCGGAGCGTTGTCTGCTATTCAGCACTGCGCTACTTTAACTGGTAATTGCTCCGTCATGTAACACTGTACTCTATATTACCAAAAGTATTGGGACGCCTGCCTTTACACGCACATGAACTTTAGTGACATCCCAGTCTTAGGCTGGCCATACACTATACAATTTTCTGATTCAATTTCCTTTAGATTTACCTTCAACTATGTATTGCAAGGGCCTGTCTGATTGCATACAAATTGAAAGGGTTTAGGTTTGACCTCATATTATATGGTTTTGGTAAATCTAAAGGAAAGTTGAACAGGAAAATTGTATAGTGTATGGCCAGCTTAAGTCCGTAGTTTTCAATATTGAGTTGGCTCCGCCCTTTACAGATATAACAGCTTCAACTCTTCTAGGAAGGCCGTCCACAAGGTTTAGGAGTGTGTCTATGGGAATGTTTGACCATTTTTCCAGAAGAGCATTTGTGAGGTCAGGCATTGATGTTGGATGAGAAGGCCTGGCTCACAGTCTTCGCTCTAATTTATCCCAAAGGGGTTCTATTGGGCTGAGGTCAGGACTCTGTGCAGGCCAGTCAAGTTCCTCCACCCCAAACTCACTTATCCATGTCTTTATGGACCTTGCTTTGTGCACTGGTGGGCAGTCATGTTGGAACAGGAAGGGGCCGTCCCCAAACTGTTCCCACAAAGTTGGGACTATGAAATTGTCCAAAATGTCTTGGTATGCTGACGTCTTAAGAGTTCCCTTCACTAGAACTAAGGGGCCAAACCCAACCCCTGAAAAACATCCCCACACCATAATCCCCCCTCCACCAAATGATTGGGACCAGTGCACAAAGCAAGGTCCATAAAGACATGGATGAGGGAGTTTGAGGTGGAGAAACTTGACTGACCTGCACAGAGTCCTGACCTCAACCCGAAAGAACACCTTTGGGATAAATTAGAGTGGAGACTGCGAGCCAGGCCTTCTCATCCAACATCAGTGCCTGACCTCACAAATGCTCTTCTGGAAGAATGGTCAAACATTCCCATAGACACACTCCTAAACCTTGTGGACGGCCTTCCCAGAAGAGTTGAAGCTGTTATATCTGCAAAGGGCGGAGCCAACTCCATATTGAACCTTACAGACTAATGCCCCGTACACACGGTCGGATTTTCCGATGGAAAATGTCCGATCGGAGCGTGTTGTCGGAAATTCCGACCGTGTGTGGGCTCCATCGGACATTTTCCATCGGATTTTCCAACACACAAAGTTGGACAGCAGGAGATAAAATTTTCCGACAACAAAATCCGTTGTCGGAAATTCCGATCGTGTGTACACAAATCCGACGCACAAAGTGCCACGCATGCTCAGAATAAATAAAGAGATGAAAGCTATTGGCCACTGCCCCGTTTATAGTCCCGACGTACGTGTTTTACGTCACCGCGTTCAGAATGATCGGATTTTCCAACAACTTTGTGTGACCGTGTGTATGCAAGACAAGTTTGAGCCAACATCCATCTGAAAAAATCCTAGGATTTTGTGTTAAAGATTGTCCGCTGCACTGACATCACCAGTGACACTAATACACCCCCCAACTTTTTGAGAAAAAGTATGCAGGCATAGGACACGCCCACTTGCCACGCCCCCTCAAAGGGGAATCAGACAAACAAAATGATTGGTTAAACCCACAAGTGCTTTTTTACCACTAGGGACAGAGGGACTTTGTTCCAAATCAGGGACAAACCCTACGGACTAAGACTGGGATGGCAATAAAGTTCATGTGCTCACATTAAAGCTCTTTCCTGATAATGTTGCCAATAATTATTATTTTTACTGGCCAGGTGGTGAATTATTGGTCAGGTGGTGAATTATTGGTCAGGCTGGTGAATTATTGGTCAGTTGGTGAATTATTGGTCAGGTGGTGAATTATTGGTCCGGTGGTGAATTATTGGTCAGGTGGTGAATTATTGGCCAGGTGGTGAATTATTGGTCAGGTGGTGAATTATTGGTCAGGTGGTGAATTATTGGTCAGGTGGTGAATTATTGGCCAGGTGGTGAATTATTGGTCAGGTGGTGAATTATTGGCCAGGTGGTGAATTATTGGTCAGGTGGTGAATTATTGGTCAGGTGGTGAATTATTGGTCAGGTGGTGAATTATTGGCCAGGTGGTGAATTATTGGTCAGATGGTGAATTATTGGCCAGGTGGTGAATTATTGGTCAGGTGGTGAATTATTGGTCAGGTGGTGAATTATTGGTCAGGTGGTGAATTATTGGCCAGGTGGTGAATTATTGGTCAGGTGGTGAATTATTGGTCAGGTGGTGAATTATTGGTCAGGTGGTGAATTATTGGCCAGGTGGTGAATTATTGGTCAGGTGGTGAATTATTGGCCAGGTGGTGAATTATTGGTCAGGTGGTGAATTATTGGTCAGGTGGTGAATTATTGGTCAGGTGGTGAATTATTGGCCAGGTGGTGAATTATTGGTCAGATGGTGAATTATTGGCCAGGTGGTGAATTATTGGTCAGGTGGTGAATTATTGGTCAGGTGGTGAATTATTGGTCAGACGGTGAATTATTGGTCAGATGGTGAATTATTGGTCAGATGGTGAATTATTGGTCAGGTGGTGAATTATTGGTCAGGTGGTGAATTATTGGTCAGGCTGGTGAATTATTGGTCAGGTGGTGAATTATTGGTCAGGTGGTGAATTATTGGTCAGGCTGGTGAATTATCGGTCAGGTGGTGAATTATTGGCCAGGTGGTGAATTATTGGTCAGGTGGTGAATTATTGGTCAGGCTGATGAATTATTGGTCAGGCTGATGAATTATTGGTCAGGCTGATGAATTATTGGTCAGGCTGATGAATTATTGGTCAGGCTGATGAATTATTGGTCAGGCTGATGAATTATTGGTCAGGCTGATGAATTATTGGTCAGGCTGGTGAATTATTGGTCAGGTGGTGAATTATTGGCCAGGTGGTGAATTATTGGTCAGGTGGTGAATTATTGGTCAGGTGGTGAATTATTGGTCAGGTGGTGAATTATTGGTCAGGTGGTGAATTATTGGTCAGGTGGTGAATTATCGGTCAGATGGTGAATTATTGGTCAGGCTGGTGAATTATTGGTCAGGTGGTGAATTATTGGTCAGATGGTGAATTATTGGTCAGGCTGATGAATTATTGGTCAGATGGTGAATTATTGGCCAGGTGGTGAATTATTGGCCAGGTGGTGAATTATTGGTCAGGTGGTGAATTATTGGTCAGGTGGTGAATTATTGGTCAGGCTGATGAATTATTGGTCAGGCTGATGAATTATTGGTCAGGCTGATGAATTATTGGTCAGGCTGGTGAATTATTGGTCAGGTGGTGAATTATTGGCCAGGTGGTGAATTATTGGTCAGATGGTGAATTATTGGTCAGGCTGATGAATTATTGGTCAGGCTGATGAATTATTGGTCAGGCTGATGAATTATTGGTCAGGCTGGTGAATTATTGGTCAGGTGGTGAATTATTGGCCAGGTGGTGAATTATTGGTCAGGTGGTGAATTATTGGTCAGGTGGTGAATTATTGGTCAGGTGGTGAATTATTGGTCAGGCTGATGAATTATTGGTCAGGCTGATGAATTATTGGTCAGGCTGGTGAATTATTGGTCAGGTGGTGAGTTATTGGTCAGGTGGTGAATTATCGGTCAGATGGTGAATTATTGGTCAGGCTGGTGAATTATTGGTCAGGTGGTGAATTATTGGTCAGGTGGTGAATTATCGGTCAGATGGTGAATTATTGGTCAGGCTGGTGAATTATTGGTCAGATGGTGAATTATTGGTCAGATGGTGAATTATTGGTCAGGTGGTGAATTATTGGCCAGGTGGTGAATTATTGGCCAGGTGGTGAATTATTGGTCAGGTGGTGAATTATTGGTCAGGCTGGTGAATTATCGGTCAGGTGGTGAATTATCGGTCAGGTGGTGAATTATCGGTCAGGTGGTGAATTGGCACAGTGGCAGTTTACCATAATCAGCAGCCATTTACATAATCTTCAGCTTATAAGATCTGATTGGGTGTGCTTTGCTGGTTAACCCCTTCAATACCGGTACTTAGACACCTTCCTGCCCAGACCAATTTTCAGCTTTCAGTGCTGTCGCAGTTTGAATGACAATTGCGCGGTCATGCTACATTGTACACAAACTAAATTTTTATCATTTTGTTCCCACAAATAGAACTTTCTTTTGGTGGTATTTGATCACCTCTGCGGTTTTTATTTTTTGCTAAACAAATAAAAAAAGACCGAAAATTTTGAAAAAAATAAAAGTTTTGCACAGACCCCCCCCTCTGTCAGGAGAGCAGCCGATCGGCTCTCCTCTACTTGTATCTGTCAGACCGCCGGAGGCTCTTTAACTAGATCGGTGTTGCGGGGTGTCAGACTGACATACTGCAACAACGATCGCTGTGATGCGCCCCCGGGGGTGCGCAGCGGCTCAATATCCTGCGGACGCCCAGTCAGGATATTGAAACCACTATGTCGCTGTCATTCTGCTATATGGCGGGCGGCAAGCGGTTAAAGTGTTATAATCTGGATGTGTTTTCTAATAGTGCCCCAATATACCCTCACCGGATGACCGGTGATATCCCATCCCCCACACCATTACACCCCCACCACCAGCCTGAACCGGTGATACCCCTCCCCCCACACCATTACACCCCCACCACCAGCCTGAACCGGTGATATCCCATCCCCCACACCATTACACCCCCACCACCAGCCTGAACCGGTGATATCCCATCCCCCACACCATTACACCCCCACCACCAACCTGAACCGGTGATACCCCATCCCCCCGCACTATTACACCCCCACCACCAGCCTGAACCGGTGATACCCCATCCCCCACACCATTACACCCCCACCACCAGCCTGAACCGGTGATATCCCATCCCCCGCACTATTACACCCCCACCACCAGCCTGAACCGGTGATACCCCATCCCCCACACCATTACACCCCCACCACCAGCCTGAACCGGTGATACCCCATCCCCCCGCACTATTACACCCCCACCACCAGCCTGAACCGGTGATACCCCATCCCCCACACCATTACACCCCCACCACCAACCTGAATCGGTGATACCCCATCCCCCACACCATTACACCACCACCACTAGCCTGAACCGGTGATACCCCATCCCCCCCACCATTACACCCCCACCACCAGCCTGAACCGGTGATATCCCATCCCCCACACCATTACACCCCCACCACCAACCTGAATCGGTGATACCCCATCCCCCACACCATTACACCCCCACCACCAACCTGAACTGGTGATACCCCATTCCCCACACCATTACACCTCCACCACCAGCCTGAACCAGTGATACCCCATCCCCCACACCATTACACCCCCACCACCAGCCTGAACCGGTGATATCCCATCCCCCACACCATTACACCCCCACCACCAGCCTGAACCGGTGATATCCCATCCCCCACACCATTACACCCCCACCACCAACCTGAACTGGTGATACCCCATTCCCCACACCATTACACCCCCACCACCAGCCTGAACCGGTGATATCCCATCCCCCACACCATTACACCCCCACCACCAACCTGAACTGGTGATACCCCATTCCCCACACCATTACACCCCCACCACCAGCCTGAACCAGTGATACCCCATCCCCCACACCATTACACCCTCACCACCAGCCTGAACCGGTGATACCCCATCCCCCACCACTAGCCTGAACCGGTGATACCCCATCCCCCACACCATTCCACCCCCCACCACCAGCCTGAACCGGTGATACCCCATCCCCCACCACTAGCCTGAACCGGTGATATCCCATCCCCCACACCATTACACCCCCAACACCAACCTGAACCGGTGATACCCCATCCCCCACACCATTACACCCCCACAACCAGCCTGAATCGGTGATATCCCTTCCCCCACATCATTACACCCCCAACACCAGCCTGAACCGGTGATATCCCATCCCCCACACCATTACACCCCCACCACCAGCCTGAACCGGTGATATCCCATCCCCCACACCATTACACCCCCACCACCAGCCTGAACCGGTGATATCCCATCCCCCACACCATTACACCCCCACCACCAGCCTGAACCCGGTGATATCCCATCCCCCACACCATTACACCCCCACCACAAGCCTGAACCGGTGATACCCCATCCCCCACACCATTACACCCCCACCACCAGCCTGAACCGGTGATATCCCATCCCCCACACCATTAAACCCCCACCACCAGCCTGAACCGGTGATATCCCATCCCCCACCCCATTACACCCCCACCACCAGCCTGAACCGGTGATACCCCATCACCCCGCACTATTACACCCCCACCACCAGCCTGAACCGGTGATACCCCATCCCCCACACCTTTACACCCCCCACCACCAGCCTGAACCGGTGATATCCCATCCCCCACACCATTACACCCCCACCACCAGCCTGAACCGGTGATATCCCATCCCCCACACCATTACACCCCCACCACCAACCTGAACTGGTGATACCCCATCCCCCACACAATTACACCCCACCACCAGCCTGAACCGGTGATATCCCATCCCCCACACCATTACACCTCCACCACCAGCCTGAACCGGTGATATCCCATCCCCCACACCATTACACCCCCACAACCAACCTGAACCGGTGATACCCCATCCCCCACACCATTACACCCCCACAACCAGCCTGAACCGGTGATACCCCATCCCCCACACCATTCCACCCCCACCACCAGCCTGAACCGGTGATATCCCATCCCCCACCACTAGCCTGAACCGGTGATATCCCATCCCCCACACCATTACACCCCCACCACCAACCTGAACCGGTGATACCCCATCCCCCACACCATTACACCCCCACAACCAGCCTGAATCGGTGATATCCCTTCCCCCACACCATTACACCCCCACCACCAGCCTGAACCGGTGATATCCCATCCCCCACACCATTACACCCCCACCACCAGCCTGAACCGGTGATATCCCATCCCCCACACCATTACACCCCCACCACCAGCCTGAACCGGTGATATCCCATCCCCCACACCATTACACCCCCACCACCAACCTGAATCGGTGATACCCCATCCCCCACACCATTACACCTCCACCACCAGCCTGAACCGGTGATACCCCATCCCCCACACCATTCCACCCCCCACCACCAGCCTGAACCGGTGATACCCCATCCCCCACACCATTACACCCCCACAACCAGCCTGAATCGGTGATATCCCTTCCCCCACACCATTACACCCCCACCACCAGCCTGAACCGGTGATATCCCATCCCCCACACCATTACACCCCCACCACCAGCCTGAACCGGTGATATCCCATCCCCCACACCATTACACCCCCACCACCAGCCTGAACCGGTGATATCCCATCCCCCACACCATTACACCCCCACCACCAGCCTGAACCCGGTGATATCCCATCCCCCACACCATTACACCCCCACCACAAGCCTGAACCGGTGATACCCCATCCCCCACACCATTACACCCCCACCACCAGCCTGAACCGGTGATATCCCATCCCCCACACCATTAAACCCCCACCACCAGCCTGAACCGGTGATATCCCATCCCCCACCCCATTACACCCCCACCACCAGCCTGAACCGGTGATACCCCATCACCCCGCACTATTACACCCCCACCACCAGCCTGAACCGGTGATACCCCATCCCCCACACCTTTACACCCCCCACCACCAGCCTGAACCGGTGATATCCCATCCCCCACACCATTACACCCCCACCACCAGCCTGAACCGGTGATATCCCATCCCCCACACCATTACACCCCCACCACCAACCTGAACTGGTGATACCCCATCCCCCACACAATTACACCCCACCACCAGCCTGAACCGGTGATATCCCATCCCCCACACCATTACACCTCCACCACCAGCCTGAACCGGTGATATCCCATCCCCCACACCATTACACCCCCACAACCAACCTGAACCGGTGATACCCCATCCCCCACACCATTACACCCCCACCACCAGCCTGAACCAGTGATACCCCATCCCCCACACCATTCCACCCCCACCACCAGCCTGAACCGGTGATATCCCATCCCCCACACCATTACACCCCCACCACCAACCTGAACCGGTGATACCCCATCCCCCACACCATTACACCCCCACAACCAGCCTGAATCGGTGATATCCCTTCCCCCACACCATTACACCCCCACCACCAGCCTGAACCGGTGATATCCCATACCCCATACCATTACACCCCCACCACCAGCCTGAACCGGTGATATCCCATCCCCCACACCATTACACCCCCACCACCAGCCTGAACCGGTGATATCCCATCCCCCACACCATTACACCCCCACCACCAACCTGAATCGGTGATACCCCATCCCCCACACCATTACACCTCCACCACCAGCCTGAACCGGTGATATCTCATCCCCCACACCATTACACCCCCACCACCAGCCTGAACCGGTGATATCCCATCCCCCACACCATTACACCCCCACCACCAGCCTGAACCGGTGATATCCCATCCCCCACACCATTACACCCCCACCACCAGCCTGAACCGGTGATATCCCATCCCCCACCCCATTACACCCCCACCACCAGCCTGAACCGGTGATACCCCATCCCCCCGCACTATTACACCCCCACCACCAGCCTGAACCGGTGATATCCCATCCCCCACACCATTACACCCCCACCACCAGCCTGAACCGGTGATATCCCATCCCCCACACCATTACACCCCCACCACCAGCCTGAACCGGTGATATCCCATCCCTCACACCATTACACCCCCACCACCAACCTGAACTGGTGATACCCCATCCCCCACACCATTACACCCCCACAACCAACCTGAACCGGTGATACCCCATCCCCCACACCATTACACCCCCACAACCAGCCTGAACCGGTGATACCCCATCCCCCACACCATTCCACCCCCACCACCAGCCTGAACCGGTGATACCCCATCCCCCACCACTAGCCTGAACCGGTGATACCCCATCCCCCACACCATTACACCCCCACCACCAGCCTGAACCGGTGATATCCCATCCCCCACACCATTACACCCCCACAACCAACCTGAACCGGTGATACCCCATCCCCCACACCATTACACCCCCACCACCAGCCTGAACCGGTGATATCCCATCCCCCACACCATTACACCCCCACCACCAGCCTGAACCGGTGATATCCCATCCCCCACACCATTACACCCCCACCACCAACCTGAATCGGTGATACCCCATCCCCCACACCATTACACCACCACCACCACTAGCCTGAACCGGTGATACCCCATCCCCCACACCATTACACCCCCACCACCAGCCTGAACCGGTGATACCCCATCCCCCACACCATTACACCCCCACCACCGGCCTGAACCGGTGATATCCCATCCCCCACACCATTACACCCCCACCACCAGCCTGAACCGGTGATATCCCATCCCCCACACCATTACACCCCCACCACCAGCCTGAACCGGTGATACCCCATCCCCCACACCATTACACCCCCACCACCGGCCTGAACCGGTGATATCCCATCCCCCACACCATTACACCCCCACCACCAGCCTGAACCGGTGATATCCCATCCCCCACACCATTACACCCCCACCACCAGCCTGAACCAGTGATATCCCATCCCCCCACACCATTACACACCCCACCACCAGCCTGAACCAGTGATATCCCATCCCCCACACCATTACACCCCCACCACCAACCTGAACCGGTGATATCCCATCCCCCACCCCATTACACCCCCACCACCAGCCTGAACCGGTGATACCCCTTCCCCCCGCACTATTACACCCCCACCACCAGCCTGAACCGGTGATACCCCATCCCCCACACCTTTACACCCCCCACCACCAGCCTGAACCGGTGATATCCCATCCCCCACACCATTACACCCCCACCACCAGCCTGAACCGGTGATATCCCATCCCCCACACCATTACACCCCCACCACCAACCTGAACTGGTGATACCCCATCCCCCACACCATTACACCCCCACAACCAACCTGAACCGGTGATACCCCATCCCCCACACCATTACACCCCCACAACCAGCCTGAACCGGTGATACCCCATCCCCCACACCATTCCACCCCAACCACCAGCCTGAACCGGTGATACCCCATCCCCCACCACTAGCCTGAACCGGTGATATCCCATCCCCCACACCATTACACCCCCACCACCAACCTGAACCGGTGATACCCCATCCCCCACACCATTACACCCCACAACCAGCCTGAATCGGTGATATCCCTTCCCCCACACCATTACACCCCCACCACCAGCCTGAACCGGTGATATCCCATCCCCCACACCATTACACCCCCACCACCAGCCTGAACCGGTGATATCCCATCCCCCACACCATTACACCCCCACCACCAGCCTGAACCGGTGATATCCCATCCCCCACACCATTACACCTCCACCACCAGCCTGAACCGGTGATATCCCATCCCCCACACCATTACACCCCCACCACCAGCCTGAACCGGTGATATCCCATCCCCCACACCATTACACCCCCACCACCAGCCTGAACCGGTGATATCCCATCCCCCACACCATTACACCCCCACCACCAGCCTGAACCCGGTGATATCCCATCCCCCACACCATTACACCCCCACCACCAGCCTGAACCGGTGATATCCCATCCCCCACACCATTACACCCCCACCACCAGCCTGAACCGGTGATATCCCATCCCCCACACCATTACACCCCCACCACCAGCCTGAACCGGTGATATCCCATCCCCCACACCATTACACCCCCACCACCAGCCTGAACCGGTGATATCCCATCCCCCACACCATTACACCCCCACCACCAGCCTGAACCGGTGATATCCCATCCCCCACACCATTACACCTCCACCACCAGCCTGAACCGGTGATACCCCATCCCCCACACCATTACACCCCCACCACCAGCCTGAACCGGTGATATCCCATCCCCCACCCCATTACACCCCCACCACCAGCCTGAACCGGTGATACCCCATCCCCCCGCACTATTACACCCCCACCACCAGCCTGAACCGGTGATACCCCATCCCCCACACCTTTACACCCCCCACCACCAGCCTGAACCGGTGATATCCCATCCCCCACACCATTACACCCCCACCACCAGCCTGAACCGGTGATATCCCATCCCCCACACCATTACACCCCCACCACCAACCTGAACTGGTGATACCCCATCCCCCACACCATTACACCCCCACAACCAACCTGAACCGGTGATACCCCATCCCCCACACCATTACACCCCCACAACCAGCCTGAACCGGTGATACCCCATCCCCCACACCATTCCACCCCCACCACCAGCCTGAACCGGTGATACCCCATCCCCCACCACTAGCCTGAACCGGTGATATCCCATCCCCCACACCATTACACCCCCACCACCAACCTGAACCGGTGATACCCCATCCCCCACACCATTACACCCCCATAACCAGCCTGAACCGGTGATATCCCATCCCCACACCATTACACCCCCACCACCAGCCTGAACCGGTGATATCCCATCCCCCACACCATTACACCCCCACCACCAGCCTGAACCGGTGATACCCCATCCCCCACACCATTACACCCCCACAACCAACCTGAACCGGTGATACCCCATCCCCCACACCATTACACCCCCACCACCAGCCTGAACCGGTGATATCCCATCCCCCACACCATTACACCCCCACCACCAGCCTGAACCGGTGATATCCCATCCCCCACACCATTACACCCCCACCACCAACCTGAATCGGTGATACCCCATCCCCCACACCATTACACCACCACCACTAGCCTGAACCGGTGATACCCCATCCCCCACACCATTACACCCCCACCACCAGCCTGAACCGGTGATATCCCATCCCCCACACCATTACACCCCCACCACCAGCCTGAACCGGTGATATCCCATCCCCCACACCATTACACCCCCACCACCAGCCTGAACCGGTGATATCCCATCCCCCCACACCATTACACCCTCACCACCAGCCTGAACCGGTGATATCCCATTCCCCACACCATTACACCCCCACCACCAGCCTGAACCGGTGATATCCCATCCCTCACCCCATTACACCCCCACCACCAGCCTGAACCGGTGATACCCCATCCCCCCGCACTATTACACCCCCACCACCAGCCTGAACCGGTGATACCCCATCCCCCACACCTTTACACCCCCCACCACCAGCCTGAACCGGTGATATCCCATCCCCCACACCATTACACCCCCACCACCAGCCTGAACCGGTGATATCCCATCCCCCACACCATTATACCCCCACCACCAGCCTGAACCGGTGATATCCCATCCCCCACACCATTACACCCCCACCACCATCCTGAACCGGTGATATCCCATCCCCCATACCATTACACCCCCACCACCAGCCTGAACCGGTGATACCCCATCCCCCACACCTTTACACCCCCCACCACCAGCCTGAACCGGTGATATCCCATCCCCCACACCATTACACCCCCACCACCAGCCTGAACCGGTGATATCCCATCCCCCACACCATTACACCCCCACCACCAGCCTGAACCGGTGATATCCCATCCCCCACACCATTACGCCCCCACCACCAACCTGAATCGGTGATACCCCATCCCCCACACCATTACACCACCACCACTAGCCTGAACCGGTGATACCCCATCCCCCACACCATTACACCCCCACCACCAGCCTGAACCGGTGATATCCCATCCCCCACACCATTACACCCCCACCACCAGCCTGAACCGGTGATATCCCATCCCCCACACCATTACACCCCCACCACCAGCCTGAACCGGTGATATCCCATCCCCGACCCCATTACACCCCCACCACCAGCCTGAACCGGTGATATCCCATCCCCCACACCATTACACCCCCACCACCAGCCTGAACCGGTGATATCCCATCCCCCACACCATTACACCCCCACCACCAACCTGAACTGGTGATACCCCATTCCCCACACCATTACACCCCCACAACCAACCTGAACCGGTGATACCCCATCCCCCACACCATTACACCCCCACAACCAGCCTGAACCGGTGATACCCCATCCCCCACACCATTCCACCCCCCACCACCAGCCTGAACCGGTGATACCCCATCCCCCACCACTAGCCTGAACCGGTGATATCCCATCCCCCACACCATTACACCCCCACCACCAACCTGAACCGGTGATACCCCATCCCCCACACCATTACACCCCCACCACCAGCCTGAACCGGTGATATCCCATCCCCCACACCATTACACCCCCACCACCAGCCTGAACCGGTGATATCCCATCCCCCACACCATTACACCCCCACCACCAGCCTGAACCGGTGATATCCCATCCCCCACACCATTACACCCCCACCACCAGCCTGAACCGGTGATATCCCATCCCCCACACCATTACACCCCCACCACCAGCCTGAACCCGGTGATATCCCATCCCCCACACCATTACACCCCCACCACAAGCCTGAACCGGTGATACCCCATCCCCCACACCATTACACCCCCACCACCAGCCTGAACCGGTGATATCCCATCCCCCACACCATTACACCCCCACCACCAGCCTGAACCGGTGATATCCCATCCCCCACACCATTACACCCCCACCACCAGCCTGAACCGGTGATATCCCATCCCCCCACACCATTACACCCCCACCACCAGCCTGAACCGGTGATATCCCATCCCCCCACACCATTACACCCCCACCACCAGCCTGAACCGGTGATATCCCATCCCCCACACCATTACACCCCCACCACCATCCTGAACCGGTGATATCCCATCCCCCATACCATTACACCCCCACCACCAGCCTGAACCGGTGATATCCCATCCCCCACACCATTACACCCCCACCACCAGCCTGAACCGGTGATATCCCATCCCCCACACCATTACGCCCCCACCACCAACCTGAATCGGTGATACCCCATCCCCCACACCATTACACCACCACCACTAGCCTGAACCGGTGATACCCCATCCCCCACACCATTACACCCCCACCACCAGCCTGAACCGGTGATATCCCATCCCCCACACCATTACACCCCCACCACCAGCCTGAACCGGTGATATCCCATCCCCCACACCATTACACCCCCACCACCAGCCTGAACCCGGTGATATCCCATCCCCCACACCATTACACCCCCACCACCAGCCTGAACCGGTGATACCCCATCCCCCACACCATTACACCCCCACCACCAACCTGAACCGGTGATACCCCATCCCCCACACCATTACACCCCCACCACCAGCCTGAACCGGTGATATCCCATCCCCCACACCATTACACCCCCACCACCAACCTGAACCGGTGATACCCCATCCCCCACACCATTACACCCCCACCACCAGTCTGAACCGGTGAGATCCCATCCCCCACACCATTACACCCCCCACCACCAGCCTGAACCGGTGATACCCCATCCCCCACACCATTACACCCCCACCACCAACCTGAACCGGTGATACCCCATCCCCCACACCATTACACCCCCACCACCAGCCTGAACCGGTGATATCCCATCCCCCACACCATTACACCCCCACCACCAGCCTGAACCGGTGTTATCCCATCCCCCACACCATTACACCCCCACCACCAGCCTGAACCGGTGATATCCCATCCCCCACACCATTACACCCCCACCACCAACCTGAACCGGTGATACCCCATCCCCCACACCATTACACCTCCACCACCAGCCTGAACCGGTGATACCCCATCCCCCACACCATTACACCCTCACCACCAGCCTGAACCAGTGATACCCCATCCCCCACACCATTACACCCCCACCACCAGCCTGAACCGGTGATATCCCATCCCCCACACCATTACACCCCCACCACCAGCCTGAACCGGTGATACCCCATCCCCCACACCATTACACCCCCACCACCAACCTGAACCGGTGATACCCCATCCCCCACACCATTACACCCCCACCACCAGCCTGAACCGGTGATACCCCATCCCCCACACCATTACACCCCCACCACCAGTCTGAACCGGTGATATCCCATCCCCCACACCATTACACCTCCACCACCAGCCTGAACCGGTGATATCCCATCCCCCACACCATTACACCCCCACCACCAGCCTGAACCGGTGATATCCCATCCCCCCACCATTACACCCCCACCACCAGCCTGAACCGGTGATACCCCATCCCCCACACCATTACACCCCCACCACCAGCCTGAACCGGTGATACCCCATCCCCCACACCATTACACCCTCACCACCAGCCTGAACCAGTGATACCCCATCCCCCACACCATTACACCCCCACCACCAGCCTGAACCAGTGATATCCCATCCCCCACACCATTACACCTCCACCACCAGCCTGAACCGGTGATATCCCATCCCCCACACCATTACACCCCCACCACCAGCCTGAACCGGTGATATCCCATCCCCCCACCATTACACCCCCACCACCAGCCTGAACCGGTGATACCCCATCCCCCACACCATTACACCCCCACCACCAGCCTGAACCGGTGATACCCCATCCCCCACACCATTACACCCTCACCACCAGCCTGAACCAGTGATATCCCATCCCCCCACACCATTACACCCCCACCACCAGCCTGAACCGGTGATACCCCATCCCCCAAACCATTACACCCCCACCACCAGTCTGAACCGGTGAGATCCCATCCCCCACACCATTATACCCCCACCACCAGCCTGAACCGGTGATATCCCATCCCCCACACCATTACACCTCCACCACCAGCCTGAACCGGTGATATCCCATCCCCCACACCATTACACCCCCACCACCAGCCTGAACCGGTGATACCCCATCCCCCACACCATTACACCCCCACCACCAGCCTGAACCAGTGATACCCCATCCCCCACACCATTACACCCCCACCACCAGCCTGAACCGGTGATACCCCATCCCCCACACCATTACACCCCCACCACCAGCCTGAACCGGTGATATCCCATCCCCCACACCATTACACCCCCACCACCAGCCTGAACCGGTGATATCCCATCCCCCACACCATTACACCCCCACCACCAGCCTGAACCGGTGATACCCCATCCCCCACACCATTACACCCCCACCACCAGCCTGAACCGGTGATACCCCATCCCCCACATCATTACACCCCCACCACCAGCCTGAACCGGTGATACCCCATCCCCCACATCATTACACCCCCACCACCAGCCTGAACCGGTGATACCCCATCCCCCACACCATTACACCCCCACCACCAGCCTGAACCGGTGATACCCCATCCCCCCCACCATTACACCCCCACCACCAGCCTGAACCGGTGATACCCCATTCCCCCACACCATTACACCGCCACCACTAGCCTAAACCGGTGATACCCCATCCCCCACATCATTACACCCCCATCACCAGCCTGAACCGGTGATACCCCATCCCCCACATCATTACACCCCCACCACCAACCTGAACCGGTGATACCCCATTCCCCACACCTTTACACCCCCCACCACCAGCCTGAACCGGTGAGATCCCATCCCCCACACCATTACACCCCCCACCACCAGCCTGAACCGGTGATACCCCATCCCCCACACCATTACACCCCCACCACCAACCTGAACCGGTGATACCCCATCCCCCACACCATTACACCCCCACCACCAGCCTGAACCGGTGATATCCCATCCCCCACACCATTACACCCCCACCACCAGCCTGAACCGGTGTTAATCCCATCCCCCACACCATTACACCCCCACCACCAGCCTGAACCGGTGATATCCCATCCCCCACACCATTACACCCCCACCACCAACCTGAACCGGTGATACCCCATCCCCCACACCATTACACCTCCACCACCAGCCTGAACCGGTGATACCCCATCCCCCACACCATTACACCCTCACCACCAGCCTGAACCAGTGATACCCCATCCCCCACACCATTACACCCCCACCACCAGCCTGAACCGGTGATATCGCATCCCCCACACCATTACACTCCCACCACCAGCCTGAACCGGTGATATCCCATCCCCCACACCATTACACACCCCACCACCAGCCTGAACCGGTGATATCCCATCCCCCACACCATTACACCCCCCACCACCAGCCTGAACCGGTGATACCCCATCCCCCACACCATTACACCCCCACCACCAGCCTGAACCGGTGATATCCCATCCCCCACACCATTACACCCCCACCACCAGCCTGAACCGGTGATATCCCATCCCCCACACCATTACACCCCCACCACCAGCCTGAACCGGTGATATCCCATCCCCCACACCATTACACCCCCACCACCAGCCTGAACCGGTGATATCCCATCCCCCACACCATTACACCCCCACCACCAGCCTGAACCGGTGATACCCCATCCCCCACACCATTACACCCCCACCACCAACCTGAACCGGTGATACCCCATCCCCCACACCATTACACCCCCACCACCAGCCTGAACCGGTGATACCCCATCCCCCACACCATTACACCCCCACCACCAGTCTGAACCGGTGATATCCCATCCCCCACACCATTACACCCCCACCACCAGCCTGAACCGGTGATATCCCATCCCCCACACCATTACACCCCCACCACCAGCCTGAACCGGTGATACCCCATCCCCCACACCATTACACCCCCACCACCAGCCTGAACCGGTGATATCCCATCCCCCCCACCATTACACCCCCACCACCAGCCTGAACCGGTGATACCCCATCCCCCACACCATTACACCCCCACCACCAGCCTGAACCGGTGATACCCCATCCCCCCACACCATTACACCCCCACCACCAGCCTGAACCGGTGATACCCCATCCCCCAAACCATTACACCCCCACCACCAGTCTGAACCGGTGAGATCCCATCCCCCACACCATTATACCCCCACCACCAGCCTGAACCGGTGATATCCCATCCCCCACACCATTACACCTCCACCACCAGCCTGAACCGGTGATATCCCATCCCCCACACCATTACACCCCCACCACCAGCCTGAACCGGTGATACCCCATCCCCCACACCATTACACCCCCACCACCAGCCTGAACCAGTGATACCCCATCCCCCACACCATTACACCCCCACCACCAGCCTGAACCGGTGATACCCCATCCCCCACACTATTACACCCCCACCACCAGCCTGAACCGATGATATCCCATCCCCCACACCATTACACCCCACCACCAGCCTGAACCGGTGATACCCCATCCCCCACACCATTACACCCCCACCACCAGCCTGAACCGGTGATATCCCATCCCCCACACCATTACACCCCCACCACCAGCCTGAACCGGTGATATCCCATCCCCCACCCCATTACACCCCCACCACCAGCCTGAACCGGTGATACCCCATCCCCCCGCACTATTACACCCCCACCACCAGCCTGAACCGGTGATACCCCATCCCCCACACCTTTACACCCCCCACCACCAGCCTGAACCGGTGATATCCCATCCCCCCGCACTATTACACCCCCCACCACCAGCCTGAACCGGTGATACCCCATCCCCCACCACTAGCCTGAACCGGTGATATCCCATCCCCCACACCATTACACCCCCACCACCAGCCTGAACCGGTGATACCCCATCCCCCACACCATTACACCCCCACAACCAGCCTGAATCGGTGATATCCCTTCCCCCACACCATTACACCCCCACCACCAGCCTGAACCGGTGATATCGCATCCCCCACACCATTACACCCCCACCACCAGCCTGAACCGGTGATATCCCATCCCCCACACCATTACACCCCCACCACCAGCCTGAACCGGTGATATCCCATCCCCCATACCATTACACCCCCACCACCAGCCTGAACCGGTGATATCCCATCCCCCACACCATTACACCCCCACCACCAGCCTGAACCGGTGATATCCCATCCCCCACACCATTACACCCCCACCACCAACCTGAATCGGTGATACCCCATCCCCCACACCATTACACCACCACCACTAGCCTGAACCGGTGATACCCCATCCCCCACACCATTACACCCCCACCACCAGCCTGAACCGGTGATATCCCATCCCCCACACCATTACACCCCCACCACCAGCCTGAACCGGTGATATCCCATCCCCCACACCATTACACCCCCACCACCAGCCTGAACCGGTGATATCCCATCCCCCACCCCATTACACCCCCACCACCAGCCTGAACCGGTGATACCCCATCCCCCCGCACTATTACACCCCCACCACCAGCCTGAACCGGTGATACCCCATCCCCCACACCTTTACACCCCCCACCACCAGCCTGAACCGGTGATATCCCATCCCCCACACCATTACACCCCCACCACCAGCCTGAACCGGTGATATCCCATCCCCCACACCATTACACCCCCACCACCAGTCTGAACCGGTGATATCCCATCCCCCACACCATTACACCCCCACCACCAACCTGAACCGGTGATATCCCATCCCCCACACCATTACACCCCCACCACCAGTCTGAACCGGTGATATCCCATCCCCCACACCATTACACCCCCACCACCAACCTGAACCGGTGATATCCCATCCCCCACACCATTACACCTCCACCACCAACCTGAACTGGTGATACCCCATCCCCCACACCATTACACCCACACAACCAACCTGAACCGGTGATACCCCATCCCCCACACCATTACACCCCCACAACCAGCCTGAACCGGTGATACCCCATCCCCCACACCATTCCACCCCCACCACCAGCCTGAACCGGTGATACCCCATCCCCCACCACTAGCCTGAACCGGTGATATCCCATCCCCCACACCATTACACCTCCACCACCAGCCTGAACCGGTGATATCCCATCCCCCACACCATTACACCCCCACCACCAGCCTGAACCAGTGATATCCCATCCCCCACACCATTACACCACCACCAGCCTGAACCGGTGATATCCCATCCCCCACACCATTACACCCCCACCACCAACCTGAATCGGTGATACCCCATCCCCCACACCATTACACCACCACCACTAGCCTGAACCAGTGATACCCCATCCCCCACACCATTACACCCCCACCACCAGCCTGAACCGGTGATATCCCATCCCCCACACCATTACACCCCCACCACCAGCCTGAACCGGTGATATCCCATCCCCCACACCATTACACCCCCACCACCAGCCTGAACCGGTGATATCCCATCCCCCACCCCATTACACCCCCACCACCAGCCTGAACCGGTGATACCCCATCCCCCCGCACTATTACACCCCCACCACCAGCCTGAACCGGTGATACCCCATCCCCCACACCTTTACACCCCCCACCACCAGCCTGAACCGGTGATATCCCATCCCCCACACCATTACACCCCCACCACCAGCCTGAACCGGTGATATCCCATCCCCCACACCATTATACCCCCACCACCAGCCTGAACCGGTGATATCCCATCCCCCACACCATTACACCCCCACCACCAGCCTGAACCGGTGATATCCCATCCCCCACCCCATTACACCCCCACCACCAGCCTGAACCGGTGATATCCCATCCCCCACACCATTACACCCCCACCACCAGCCTGAACCGGTGATATCCCATCCCCCACCCCATTACACCCCCACCACCAGCCTGAACCGGTGATACCCCATCCCCCCGCACTATTACACCCCCACCACCAGCCTGAACCGGTGATACCCCATCCCCCACACCTTTACACCCCCCACCACCAGCCTGAACCGGTGATATCCCATCCCCAACACCATTACACCCCCACCACCAGCCTGAACCGGTGATATCCCATCCCCCACACCATTATACTTCCACCACCAGCCTGAACCGGTGATATCCCATCCCCCACACCATTACACCCCCACCACCAGCCTGAACCGGTGATACCCCATCCCCCACACCATTACACCACCACCACCAACCTGAACTGGTGATACCCCATCCCCCACACCATTACACCCCCACAACCAACCTGAACCGGTGATACCCCATCCCCCACACCATTACACCCCCACAACCAGCCTGAACCGGTGATACCCCATCCCCCACACCATTCCACCCCCACCACCAGCCTGAACGGGTGATACCCCATCCCCCACCACTAGCCTGAACCGGTGATATCCCATCCCCCACACCATTACACCCCCACCACCAACCTGAACCGGTGATACCCCATCCCCCACACCATTACACCCCCACCATCAGCCTGAACCGGTGATATCCCATCCCCCACACCATTACACCCCCACAACCAACCTGAACCGGTGATACCCCATCCCCCACACCATTACACCCCCACAACCAGCCTGAACCGGTGATACCCCATCCCCCACACCATTCCACCCCCACCACCAGCCTGAACCGGTGATACCCCATCCCCCACCACTAGCCTGAACCGGTGATATCCCATCCCCCACACCATTACACCCCCACCACCAGCCTGAACCGGTGATATCCCATCCCCCACACCATTACACCCCCACCACCAGCCTGAACCGGTGATATCCCATCCCCCACACCATTACACCCCCACCACCAGCCTGAACCGGTGATATCCCATCCCCCACACCATTACACCCCCACCACCAGCCTGAACCGGTGATATCCCATCCCCCACACCATTACACCCCCACCACCAGCCTGAACCGGTGATATCCCATCCCCCACACCATTACACCCCCACCACCAGCCTGAACCGGTGATATCCCATCCCCCACACCATTACACCCCCACCACCAGCCTGAACCCGGTGATATCCCATCCCCCACACCATTACACCCCCACCACCAGCCTGAACCGGTGATACCCCATCCCCCACACCATTACACCCCCACCACCAGCCTGAACCGGTGATACCCCATCCCCCACACCATTACACCCCCACCACCAGCCTGAACCGGTGATACCCCATCCCCCACACCATTACACCCTCACCACCAGCCTGAACCAGTGATACCCCATCCCCCACACCATTACACCCCCACCACCAGCCTGAACCGGTGATACCCCATCCCCCCACACCATTACACCCCCACCACCAGCCTGAACCGGTGATACCCCATCCCCCACACCATTACACCCCCACCAGCCTGAACCGGTGATACCCCATCCCCCCCACCATTACACCCCCACCACCAGCCTGAATCGGTGATATCCCATCCCCCACACCATTACACCCCCACCACCAGCCTGAACCGGTGATACCCCATCCCCCCGCACTATTACACCCCCACCACCAGCCTGAACCGGTGATACCCAATCCCCCACACCTTTACACCCCCCACCACCAGCCTGAACCGGTGATATCCCATCCCCCACACCATTACACCCCCACCACCAGCCTGAACCGGTGATATCCCATCCCCCACACCATTATACCCCCACCACCAGCCTGAACCGGTGATATCCCATCCCCCACACCATTACACCCCCACCACCAGCCTGAACCGGTGATATCCCATCCCCCACACCATTACACCCCCACCACCAGCCTGAACCGGTGATACCCCATCCCCCACACCATTACACCACCACCACCAACCTGAACTGGTGATACCCCATCCCCCACACCATTACACCCCCACAACCAACCTGAACCGGTGATACCCCATCCCCCACACCATTACACCCCCACAACCAGCCTGAACCGGTGATACCCCATCCCCCACACCATTCCACCCCCACCACCAGCCTGAACCGGTGATACCCCATCCCCCACCACTAGCCTGAACCGGTGATACCCCATCCCCCACACCATTACACCCCCACCACCAGCCTGAACCAGTGATACCCCATCCCCCACACCATTACACCCCCACCACCAGCCTGAACCGGTGATACCCCATCCCCCACACCATTACACCCCCACCACCAGCCTGAACCGGTGATATCCCATCCCCCACACCATTACACCCCACCACCAGCCTGAACCGGTGATACCCCATCCCCCACACCATTACACCCCCACCACCAGCCTGAACCGGTGATATCCCATCCCCCACACCATTACACCCCCACCACCAGCCTGAACCGGTGATACCCCATCCCCCACATCATTACACCCCCACCACCAGCCTGAACCGGTGATACCCCATCCCCCACACCATTACACCCCCACCACCAGCCTGAACCGGTGATACCCCATCCCCCACACCATTACACCCCCACCACCAGCCTGAACCGGTGATATCCCATCCCCCACACCATTACACCCCCACCACCAGCCTGAACCGGTGATACCCCATCCCCCCACACCATTACACCGCCACCACTAGCCTAAACCGGTGATACCCCATCCCCCACATCATTACACCCCCATCACCAGCCTGAACCGGTGATACCCCATCCCCCACATCATTACACCCCCACCACCAGCCTGAACCGGTGATATCCCATCCCCCCCACACCATTACACCCCCACCACCAGCCTGAACCGGGGATATCCCATCCCCCACACCTTTACACCCCACCACCAGCCTGAACCGGTGATATCCCATCCCCCACACCATTACACCCCCACCACCAACCTGAACCATGCGCCAAATTCTGACCCCACCATCTGAATGTTTCAGCTGAAATCCAGACTTATCAGACCAGGCAACGTTTTTCCAATCTTCTATTGTCCAATTTTGGTGATCCTGTGCCAATTGTAGCCTAATGTTCCTGTTCTTAGCTGACATGAGTGGCACCCGGTGTGGTCTTCTGCTGCTGTAGCCCATCTGCTTCTAGTTTGGATGTATTGTGTGTTCAGAGATGGTATTCTGCATACCTTGGGTGTAACGTGTGGTTATCTGGGTTGCCCATTCTCCTCTGACCTCAACAAGGCATTTTCCTTCACACAACTGCCCCTCACTGGATATTTTCTCTTGTTCCCTCCATTCTCTGTAATCCTGAGAGATGGTTGTGTGTGAAAATCCCAGAAATACTCAGACCGGCCCGTCTGCCACCAACAACCATTCCACGTTCAAAGTCACCGAGATCCCCTTTCTTATAAATGTGCACCGAATGGAAACGAAAAGTGAAAGTTTTTAAAAAATATATATAAAATTGTATTATATTGAACTTCTTAATTCATATCATGAAATTAAATGACTATGAATTGATTGTCACCCATTATGGGCACCTTTAGCGCAAGAAAAGCTCAAGAAAAAATGTATCCCTTTTACCACTTGACCTCTGGAAGATTTACCCCCCTTTCATAACCAGGCCATTTTTTGCGATACGGCACTGCATTACTTTAACTGACAATTGCGCGGTCGTGCGACGTTGTACCCAAATACAATCGATGTTCTTTTTTTCCCCCCCAGAAATAAAGCTTTCTTTTGGTGGTATTTGATCACCTCCTCGTTTCTTTTTTGCTCTATAAACAAAAAGACCGACAATTTTGAAAAAAAAACAAAACAGTATTTCTTATACTTTCTACTATAAAACAATCCCAATAAAAAAAAAACGAATTTCTTCCTCAGTTTAGGCCGATATGTATTCTGCTACATATTTTTGATTAAAAAAATCCCAATAAGCGTATATTGATTGTTTATAGAGTCTACAAACTATGGGATAGATTTGGTGGGACTGCGACATTGCGACGGACAAATTGGACACTAAGTGACACTTTTTTTGGGGACCAGTGACACTAATACAGTGATCAGTGCTAAAAGAATATGCACTGTCACTGTACTAATGACACTGGCAGGGAAAGGGTTAATATCAGGAGCGGATCAAAGGGGTTTAAATCTGTTCCTAGGGATTGATTGCTAACTGTGTGTGGTGGGGGGGGGGTGCTTGTACTGTGGGAAGGCAGAGATCCGTGTTCCTGCTTGGCACAGGATCGCAGCCTTCCCTTCTCATAGACCGCCATTCTGCTTGTGTTCCTGAGCGATCGCTGGGTTCCCGGTGGAAATCACGTCCACTAGACCTGCTGATTAGCTCCCCGCCGTGTCCAATCACAGGGGGAGCGGGTCCCTGGCATTGAAAACGCAGCAAGAACACATCAAGAACACGCCGTGTTATGTTTTTGATGCGATTTTTGAGCCAGGTGACCTATGAAAAAACACACCATAAGCACAGTAAAATTTTGGTAAATGGACGCAAAATTGCGTGCGTTATCGGCAAAATACCAATAGCACCATTTTCGTCCGAAATTTCAGTGCAGCTCTACTTTCTTCCCCATTCTGATGCTCGATGCTTCGATGCTGTTTGAACTTCAGCAAGTCGTCTTCACCACGTCTAGATGCCTAAATGCATTGAGTTGCTGCCATGTGATTGGCTGATTAGCAAATTGTGTATCCAAGCAATTGAACAGGTGTACCTAATAAAGCGGCCGGTGAGTGTACAATTATTGTGATGGGGACAGGCCCATCTGGTGGCGGGCGGTGGTAAACTAAGCACAAGACAGAACAATCTACATATTTGCCGGCACACCATGGATCTTGAAATAACATCCAAAAGGTTTTATTCAAAAGTGGTCGCATGACAGCGGAAAATTGCCATGTTTCGGGGGCCATGCAGGGCCCCTTCATCAGGCATGTGATAAGTACACACAGCAGTGCGAGTGAGCGGGGACGAAACACGTCAGGGGAGTGTGGCTGGAGCGGTGCTGGCTGAGGCCACATTCATCTACATACTAATGCACTGGTTTGGTGAGCGGCGACTTTCCTTCTCTTTGATAAAGATACAGGGTTACTCCACGGTGGTAACGTTATGTTTTTTTTAAATGTTGTTCATCTCTAATGGAGACTTACAACACCAACCTGTAGTCTTCTGACAATGTCCCCAACCTGGCAAAAGTGCCACCTGAAAGAAAAGTAAATCTACAAAAACCGGCATAAAACTTTCCATGTGACCAGAGGAACTTCACACCTTACACAGAACATTCTTGACATGTTTGAGAAAAAAAAATGTAATTTATTAGTGCAAATCATCAATATCCAGTCAAACAATCCAGAATCGCACAAATCTCTACAAATTATTACCAGATTCTCCTTCTGATTCTACGCCTTCAACTTCTGGAATCTCAGCAGAGAAGCACACAAATGATCACTGTAATAGGATTCATACTGCACAATTCCGTTTGTATTTGAAGGCGGGTCATGGAAATCTGTGGTGGGGGGGATAGAATGTACTGCAGGGTGTTGTAGATAAAAAATGAGCTGTGTATGGTGTGGTGGGGTGAGGAGGAGGAGGAGATACTTTGGGTTTGGTGGAGGATTGATGAGCTGTGTATGGTGTGGTCGGGTGAGGACAAGGAGGAGATACTTTGGGTTTGGTGGAGGATTGATGAGCTGTGTATGGTGTGGTGGGGTGAGGAGAAGGAGGAGATACTTTGGGTTTGGTGGAGGATGAATGAGCTGTGTATGGTGTGGTGGGAAGAGGAGGAAGAGACACCTTGGATTTGATAGAGGTTTAATGAGCTGTGTATAGTGTGGTGGGGTGAGGAGGAGATACTTTGAGTCTGGTGGAGGATTTAGGAGCTGTGTATGGTGTGGTGGAGTGAGGAGGAGATATCTAGGGTAGGATTGATGAGCTGTGTATGGTGTGATGGGTTAGGGAAGAGAAGCAGATACTATGCGCTTGGCGAAGGATTGATGAGCTGTGTAAAATATGGCGTGGTGGGTTGGGGAAGAGAAGGATATACTTTGGGCTCGGTGGAGGATTAATGAGCTATGTATGGTGTGGTGGGTTGGGAAAGAGAAGGATATACTTTGGGCTCGGTGGAGGATTGATGAGCTGTGTATGGTGTGGTGGGTTGGGGAAGAGAAGGAGATGCTTTGGGTTCAGTGGAGGATTGATGAGCTATGTATGGTGTGGTGGGTTGGGGAAGAGGAGATACTTTGGGTTTGGTGAAGGATTGATGAGCCATGTATTGTGTGATGAGTTAAGGAGGAGAAGAAGAAGGTTTTTTTTTGGCTTGGTGGAGGATTGATGAGCTGTGCATGAAGTGGTGGGTGAGGAGGAAGAGATACTTTGAGTTTAAAGGGGGATTGATGAGATGTTGTGGTATGATGAGGAGGAGATAAAGGAGATAAGTTGGGCTTGGTGAAAGATGGATGAGCTGTGTATGATGTGGTGGGGTGAGGAGGTATTTTGGTTTTGGTGGAAGATTGAGTAGCTGTGTATGGTGTGGTGGAGTGGGGAGGAGGTACTTTGGGCTTGGTGAAGGGTGGATGAGCTGTGTATGGTGTGGTGGAGTGAGGAGGAGGTACTTTGGGCTTGGTGCAGGGTGGATGAGCTGTGTATGGTGTGGTGGGGTGAGATGGGGAAGGAGGTGGAGATACAGTACTTTGGGTATAGTGGAAGATTGGTGAGTAAAGTGCAGTTATGTGAGGTAGAGATACTTTGGGTGTGATGGATATGCAAGATTGGTGAGTTATATATAGTATGGTGGAGTAAGGGGGAAGAGGAGGTGGAGATACTTTGGGTGATTGTTGAATCGGGTGTGTTGGATTGGCGAGTATGGCATGGAGAAATGATATGGAAGATTGGGTGGAGATACGTTGGGTGTGGTGGAAGATTGGCGAGCTGCGCATGGTATGGTGGGGGATTTAAAAAGCAACAAGTTGGAGATGTGAGGGGTTAGTAAGATCAAGATTGTAACAGCATTAATACGAGGGGGTGAAATGTTATGGGGTTCGGAAGCACAATGGGGTGAGATGTGGGAGTAGAACAGGGTACAACAAATATTCCTCAGGTCCCATTAACAGTTTTGTGTCCAAATAAGTAGCCAGAGGACACTGCTGGGACATGAATTTGTCCCCCTCTGTAAATAGTATGTAAGCTTACCTGCTCAGTAGACTTTGAGGACAGTTCTGGGAAACACTTGGGTTGAAAGCAGAAGGAGCTCACAGTGATGTAACAGATTATAAAATGTTTGATTGGACACGAGGAGATATGGAGCGCAGTAAAGGAACTGGAGTGATGGTGACGATTGGGGCATTAGTAGATTTATATACGAGGAGATGTTGGAGGATTGTGGAAAGATGGCAGAGGAACCTATTTGGGTTGTGGGACAGATTGGTGTTGTTGGCAGTTCCTGTGAGGTGGTAGGGTGGAAAATTTTCGGGTCATATGGAGTTGGACGGAAGAACTGAAGTCATTTTTCAAGAGTAATGCAGAGACAGCAGGAGGCCAGGTGAACCTTTCTCTGTCACTTTCTTCAATGGCTTCCAATCCAGCTGAACCAAAGAGAACATATCTGAACTCAAAAATCATTCTTTGTTTTTAAAACACTTCCCCCATCCCACAGCTATAGATCTCACCTCACAATTTCACTCTCGGTTCCTCCACCGATTTACTAATTGACCATATCCTCATTCCTTGTACGGTGTATGGTGGAGGAATGTAGAGGAACTGAACATGTGTGGTGACTTCTCTGATGGAGCTCCAATCTCTACCACATAGACTAAGTTCTTTATAATTACATATCCATCTTTTTCTCCTCCCCAACTGTTGTTGATCAAAGGGATTCACAAGATCACTAGGTATTTACTGTACATAGCAGATTTTACTTCAATAAAGGAACTAATATTTGTAATGTGAAGGACAAAGGACTGAGATCCCTGAGTTTTATCATTTAGGAGAACATACACTTTAAGGAGAGAAGAGCTGTGATTTGTATGTGCCTGTTGGGAACTTTGAAGAGTTTCTCTACTATGTGCATAGCTACAGAGATAACTTAAAGCCCTTTTACTGCTTGTTCAGAATAAGTACATTCAATATATTTTAGTCATGTTTGAGGTCAAGCCTGATTGGCAACCATAGCTCCCTCCATAGATACAATGATGAAGTTAGTATAGCCACCAATGGACTGGCAGCCTCTCCCTCTTAAAGTGGTTGTCAGAATGCCACCCCTACAGACAGATAAAACGTTTAAATGGTGTCATGCCACTTCTTCTGCCATTGGCATCCCTTCTGGAACTATGCAGGCACCATTAAGCAGAAGGTCAACCAGCCACAGCTCAAGGAACCTCTATTAACCTCTGGAGGAACCCTACATGAGAATGGCTGTTCTCAATTGTTAGATCATTTATAAACTACCCTCTTCCTGCTCCGGTACGTGTTTTTACCCCTTTATTATATGATGTACATTGGGGTTTGTCATATTGCTAAGGCAGACTTGGTTAGTGGTGAGAAAGTCTGGGGCAGAAAATGAAAAAAGTCAGGAAAGCGAAGAAGAGATTAAAAGATGGCCAATGAATGGGGACTTTGATAAAGGAGGGGTATTGGGGTTGTGATATAAGAGATTGGGGAAGTTAGCGATTTGTCATTGTTTGAGGGGAGAATGGCTAAGGTCAGAAACTAGCTAGGGTGCCTTTGGATATAAGAAGGCTTATTAATTAGTCCCACTTCCATACGATATGAGAAAGATCTAAGCCATTAGGAAGTGTGGTAGCAATGGTCACTTTCAGAGACAGAATTGTCTAAGTGACTTTTCAGTTGAATAGAAAACACCTGAGCTTGTAGATAGAACCACCAAAGGTATCTGAATGCAGAAGTCACCAGGAAGACGTTGGCGTGTGAATAGTCCACACGTTTTAACGCATCGCGTTCTCAGAACTTCCCAGAGAGATCAGATTGTTGGAGAACATCCTGGTCTACGTTGCCCTCATTCAAGTTTGTCTCCATGTCGACATTCCCAAGGAACCGCCACAGTTTTATAAATACTCTAAAAGCTCCTGAGATTTCTTGGTTGCTTCTTAGCTTATACGAAACGCTTTTCAGGAGGTCTGTGTATATTGTGAACAGTCCTTTCCTCCATGAGATGAGTTGCATCTCCTCTAGGAGAGGAGTATAGATCAACAGGTCCTCAGAAGCTGCAGCCTCAGCAAAGAGATTTCCGTTTCCAGTTGGGTTTCCCGTCAAGTCCCAGATCTTTGCAGAGTTGGGGATCACTGGACCTTCCAGTACGAAGGATACAAATCACAGTCCTCTTACACATTGGCTCACATACCTCTTTGACGTGACCCTTGTGATGGAGGAACCAGAAGGTCTGGAAAAGGCTTTCATCCTGTAGGAATCTCTTTAGCAGGTTGTCCCAGTCTGATGGATAGGCTGACTTCATCCCGTACGTGTTGAGGGCGCTGTACAAGAAAGTCCACCGTGGCTCCTCCTTTTTTTTGTTGGCTTCAGTCAGGTTGAGGATGTAGGTCTCGTGGTCTAATACAACGTGGGAGCTGTTGGGGTATTCGCCATCAATCTGGTACACACGGTAACCTGAAAAGAGAGGACATTTGTGAGGTCCACTACACACGGACTATAAGGAACATCAAATCTGTCCACATCTACCCAAAGTGAAGGTCACCATACAGATTCAATTCTGTCTATATAGTGGGAGTTTCATCCATCCTCACTGTATAAAGTGGATGGAGACATTGTTAGATCTTTTTTTTTTCGATCGCCATGTATGTGTGCATGGCCAGCCTCACAGAGAGGTCAGAGGAGAAAAGCCAGCCTAGGTGAAGAAGGAAGGAAGGCCAAAACTGATCCACAAACCTCTCTTTACAGCACTGCTGTGGAGAAGACCATCTGTGAACACATAGAACAGTCAATCTGAAGAAGATGGGCTACAGCAGCAGGAGGCCATGCTGGGCTCCTCTCCTGAGAACAGGAACTGGAGGCTACATGGGGAAGTTTATTACCAGCACCACAAAATGTTGGTGGTCTGATGGATCTCCAGATGTTCTGGGACAAGCAGGAGGGTCATACGAGATCAGCAGACCTCATTCTGAAGTCCATGTCTCCCACACACAGTACATGTGCCTTGGAGGAAAAAATAAATCCGTTTAAATTTTGCCTTCCCCGGTTCTCTGTGCTTCTCTACGTATGCAGGCTGGTCAGATGGACCGGTAGGGTGCTTCCTGAAAATATCATCCCCCCCCCCGCTTCTGTACTCCCCTCCAGAATGCTCAGCTCTGATGTAAGCAGTAGGCTGACTCTTGGGAGGAGTAATGCAAATATCAAAGTGTCTTTAGGGGCAAATGTCATTCTGTATGGAAGTGCCGACCTACTGAGGTGAGGCCGAGTCTTCATTATTGGAAGAACTCAAATCCAATGAATGAAATGTTTACATTAGTGGTCTCCAAAGTGTTGCTTCATTTATCTGGCCCTTGGGGCACCGTTCTTCCTACTGACACCAGTGATGGGTCACCGTTCTTCCCACTGACACCAATGATGGGGCACTATTACTCCCACTGATACCAATGATGGGCCACTATTCCTCCCACTGACACCAATGATGGGGCACCATTCTTCCCACTGACATCAATGATGGGGCACAGTTCCTCCCACTGACACCAATGATGGGGCACTGTTCTTCTTACTGACACCAGTGATGGGGCACCGTTCTTACTGACACCAGTGATGGGGCACAGTTCTTCCCACCGATACCAATGATGGGGCACTATTACTCCCACTGATACCAATGATGGGGCACTATTACTCCCACTGATACCAATGATGGGGCACTATTACTCCCACTGATACCATTGATGGGACACTATTCCTCCCACTGATACCATTGATGGGGCACTATTCCTCCCACTGATACCAATGATGGGGCACTATTCCTCCCACTGATACCAATGATGGGGCACTATTCCTCCCACTGACACCAATGATGGGGCACTATACCTACCACTGATACCAATGATGGGGCACTATTCCTCCCACTGACACCAATGATGGGGCACTATTCATCTCACTGATATCAATGATGGAACATTATTCCTCCCACTGATACCAATGATGGGGCACTATTCCTCCCACTGACACCAATGATGGGGCACTATACCTACCACTGATACCAATGATGGGGCACTATTCCTCCCACTGACACCAATGATGGGGCACTATTCATCTCACTGATATCAATGATGGAACATTATTCCTCCCACTGATACCAATGATGGGGCACTATTCCTCCCACTGACACCAATGATGGGGCACTATACCTACCACTGATACCAATGATGGGGCACTATTCCTCCCACTGACACCAATGATGGGGCACTATTCATCTCACTGATATCAATGATGGAACATTATTCCTCCCACTGATACCATTGATGGGACACTATTCCTCCAACTAATACCAATGATGGGACACTATTCCTCCAACTAATACCAATGATGGGGCACTATTCCTCCCACTGATACCATTGATGGGACACTATTCCTCCAACTAATACCAATGATGGGACACTATTCCTCCAACTAATACCAATGATGGGACACTATTCCTCCAACTAATACCAATGATGGGGCACTATTCCTCCCACTGATACCAATGATGGGGCACTATTCCTCCCACTGATACCATTGATGGGACACTATTTCTCCCACTGATACCAATGATGGGACATTATTCCTCCCACTGATACCAATGATGGGCCACTATTTCTCCCACTGATACCAATGATGGGGCACTATTCCTCCCACTGATACCAATGATGGGGCACTATTCCTCCCACTGACACCAATGATGGGGCATGTAACGACACCCCAAGTATGAAAGGGGTTAAAGTCGTTTAGGACATTTCATACCCAAACACAAAGGCAGCTACCGAACACTCCAATCAGCCAAACAAGGAACCCATACAAATAATCCACCCCAAAAGAGACACGGCTCTGTCTTCAGGTTTCAAGCAGGAATCAACTTCTTTTATTATAACACATGGACACAACAGATAAAATAACTCAGAGACTCGTTCCCCCCACCCTTGGAAAAGAGGGCAGGTTAGACTGTCCAATGACAATGGACACACAGGTCAGGTGTGTTTAACGTCTCATCAGTACACAGTGTTAGCAGGGAGAGCTGTTGGAAGAATCCCCCCTCCCTCCAATGCAATACACATCCTGTGATCCAAGGCAGACAAACATAATAGAACATTGGTTTGCAGGAGGCTGGCATTCAGTCCCCTCCAAAAGCCTCATTTCCGGCTAGGTTTGTCACAGGGCACTATTCCTCCCACTGACACCAATGATGGGGCACTATTCCTCCCACTGACACCAATGATGGGGCACTATTCCTCCCACTGACACCAATGATGGGGCACTATTCCTCCCACTGACACCAATGATGGGGCACTATTTCTCCCACTGACACCAATGATGGGGCACTATTCCTCCCACTGATACCAATGATAGGACACTATTCCTCCCACTGATACCAATGATGGGGCACCGTTCCTCCCACTGATATCAATGATGGGGCACCGTTCCTCCCACTGATATCAATGATGGGGTACTATTACTCCTCCTACTGATCTCAGTCGCTGAGTAATTTTTTACTCCTACTGACCACTAACCCTGAGAGACATTATCTATTCCCACCGGTCACAGTTCAGCCCCCATAAAGTCTAAAGGACAGTAATCTGACCCTTTCTTGGGAAAGTTTGGAGACCCCCTGATCTAGATGATGCTGGACGTTCTCCAGCCAGGAAATGAGGCGGGGCTCTATCTGACTTGCTGCAGCTTCTAATGCACATGGTGAGAAGCTCACAGTGTGCGGTGAAATCAGAGGAAGCCGTTTCAGTCCAGGAAAGGAGCCGGTACACCCGTGGTGCAGGACTGAAGGGGAGGAGCCTTTACACCCGTGGTGCAGGACTGAAGGGGAGGAGTCGGTACACTCGTGGTTCAGGACTGAAGGGGAGGAGCCGGTACACTCGTGGTTCAGGACTGAAGGGGAGGAGCCGGTACACTCGTGGTTCAGGACTGAAGGGGAGGAGCCGGTACACCCCCGTGGTGCAGGACTGAAGGGGAGGAGCCGGTACACCCGTGGTGCAGGACTGAAGGGGAGGAGCCGGTACACCCCCGTGGTGCAGGACTGAAGGGGAGGAGCCGGTACACCCGTGGTGCAGGACTGAAGGGGAGGAGCCGGTACACCGTGGTGCAGGACTGAAGGGGAGGAGCCGGTACACCCGTGGTGCAGGACTGAAGGGGAGGAGCCGGTACACCCGTGGTGCAGGACTGAAGGGGAGGAGCCGGTACACCCGTGGGGCAGGACTGAAGGGGAGGAGCCGGTACACCCGTGGTGCAGGACTGAAGGGGAGGAGCCGGTACACCCGTGGTGCAGGACTGAAGGGGAGGAGTCGGTACACCCGTGGGGCAGGACTGAAGGGGAGGAGCCGGTACACCCGTGGTGCAGGACTGAAGGGGAGGAGCCGGTACACCCGTGGTGCAGGACTGAAGGGGAGGAGCCGGTACACCCGTGGTGCAGGACTGAAGGGGAGGAGCCGGTACACCCGTGGTGCAGGACTGAAGGGGAGGAGCCGGTACACCCGTGGTGCAGGACTGAAGGGGAGGAGCCGGTACACCCGTGGTGCAGGACTGAAGGGGAGGAGCCGGTACACCCGTGGTGCAGGACTGAAGGGGAGGAGCCGGTACACCCGTGGTGCAGGACTGAAGGGGAGGAGCCGGTACACCCGTGGTGCAGGACTGAAGGGGAGGAGCCGGTACATCCCCATGGTGCAGGACTGAAGGGGAGGAGCCAGTACACCCGTGGTGCAGGACTGAAGGGGAGGAGCCAGTACACCCGTGGTGCAGGACTGAAGGGGAGGAGCCGGTACACCCGTGGTGCAGGACTGAAGGGGAGGAGCCGGTACACCCGTGGTGCAGAACTGAAGGGGAGGAGCCGGTACACCCGTGGTGCAGGACTGAAGGGGAGGAGCCGGTACACCCGTGGTGCAGAACTGAAGGGGAGGAGCCGGTACACCCGTGGTGCAGGACTGAAGGGGAGGAGCCGGTACACCCGTGGGGCAGGACTGAAGGGGAGGAGCCGGTACACCCGTGGTGCAGAACTGAAGGGGAGGAGCCGGTACACACGTGGTGCAGGACTGAAGGGGAGGAGCCGGTACACCCGTGGTGCAGGACTGAAGGGGAGGAGCCGGTACACCCGTGGTGCAGGACTGCAGGGGAGGAGCCGGTACACCCGTGGTGCAGGACTGAAGGGGAGGAGCCGGTACACCCGTGGTGCAGGACTGAAGGGGAGGAGCCGGTACACCCGTGGTGCAGGACTGAAGGGGAGGAGCCGGTACACCCGTGGTGCAGGACTGAAGGGGAGGAGCCGGTACACCCGTGGTGCAGGACTGAAGGGGAGGAGCCGGTACACCCGTGGTGCAGGACTGAAGGGGAGGAGCCGGTACACCCGTGGTGCAGGACTGAAGGGGAGGAGCCGGTACACCCGTGGTGCAGGACTGAAGGGGAGGAGCCGGTACACCCGTGGTGCAGGACTGAAGGGGAGGAGCCGGTACACCCGTGGTGCAGGACTGAAGGGGAGGAGCCGGTACACCCGTGGGGCAGGACTGAAGGGGAGGAGCCGGTACACCCGTGGGGCAGGACTGAAGGGGAGGAGCCGGTACACCCGTGGGGCAGGACTGAAGGGGAGGAGCCGGTACACCCGTGGTGCAGGACTGAAGGGGAGGAGCCGGTACACCCCCGTGGTGCAGGACTGAAGGGGAGGGCGGAGGTCAGACTTAACCAATGCTTCACTATTATTAGATAAACCTCCGGGACGCAGTGAGCTTTCTGGCAGGTCAACGGTACTTCAGTCCGGCCACATTTGTGGTGTTACTTGGCGGCTGTCTGGCAGTGCCCCGAATATCCAGGCTCTGTACATGGTCACAGTGCCCGGTAATTACCTGGGTTTAGGTCAATGAAGGTGGTGACACTGGGTGCGATGTAGGCCACAGAGAGTGGGCGGCTGAGGGTCTCTTCATCGTAAAATATCTCAAACTCATCCAGGTGAGTGTGTCCAAAGAACTGGGCAGCAATGGTGCTCTCATATCTGCGGAGAGAGGGTAACAATGAGACAACAGGGAGGATTCTGGGAAGATAGGGCCATGACCCGGGTCAGATGTGCGGAGCGTTATCAGGGTTACAACAATGGATCTCTTATCATGTTAGTGGAAGTCCTGAGCCCTGTATCAATAGACCCAACTCAATATTAAGGGCTGTGGTGTAGACGTTAAGATAGGATGGTAATGGCTGGGGGTACAGAAATCAAGGGCGGGATGATCATGGCTGGGGGTACAGATATTATGGAGGGACGGTCATGGCTGGGGGTACAGATATTAAGAGGGGGTGGTAATGGCTGGGGGTACAGAGATTATGGAGGGGGTCATGGCTGGGGGTACATATATTAAAGGGGGGTGGTCATGGCTGGGGGTACAGATATTATGGAGGGATGGTCATGGCTGGGGGTACAGATATTAAGAGGGGGTGGTAATGGCTGGGGGTACAGAGATTATGGAGGGGGTCATGGCTGAGGGTACATATATTAAAGGGGGGTGGTCATGGCTGGGGGTACAGATATTATGGAGGGATGGTCATGGCTGGGGGTACAGATATTATGGAGGGATGGTCATGGCTGGGGGTACAGATATTATGGAGGGATGGTCATGGCTGGGGGTACAGATATTATGGAGGGATGGTCATGGCTGGGGGTACAGATATTATGGAGGGATGGTCATGGCTGGGGGTACAGATATTAAGGGGGGGGTGGTCATGGCTGGGGGTACAGATATTAAGGGTGGGTCATGGCTGGGGGTACAGATATTATGGAGGGATGGTCATGGCTGGGGGTACAGATATTAAGAGGGGGTGGTAATGGCTGGGGGTACAGATATTATGAAGGGATGGTCATGGCTGGGGGTACAGATATTATGGGGGGGATGGTCATGGCTGGGGGTACAGATATTAAGTGGGATGGTCATGGCTGGGGGTACAGACATTATGAAGGGATGGTCATGACTGGGGGTACAGATATTAAGGGGGGGGGGTGGTCATGGCTGGGGGATCAGAGATTATGGAGGGGTGGTCATGGCTAGGGGTACAAAGATTAAGGGGGGTGGTCATGGCTGGGGGTACAGATATTATGAAGGGATGGTCATGACTGGGGGTACAGATATTATGAAGGGATGGTCATGGCTGGGGGATCAGAGATTATGGAGGGGTGGTCATGGCTAGGGGTACAAAGATTAAGGGGGGTGGTCATGGCTGGGGGTACAGATATTATGAAGGGATGGTCATGGCTGGGGGTACAGATATTATGGGGGGATGGTCATGGCTGGAGGTACAGATATTAAGGGGGGTGGTCAGTCATGGCCGGGGGTACAGATATTATGGGGGGATGGTCATGGCTGGGGGTACAGATATTAATGGGGGTGCTCATGGTTGGGGGTACAGATATTAAGGGGGGTGGTCATGGCTGGGGGTACAGATATTAAGGGGGGTGGTCAGTCATGGCTGGGGGTACAGATATTATGAAGGGATGGTCATGGCTGGGGGTACAGATATTATGAAGGGATGGTCATGGCTGGGGGTACAGATATTATGAAGGGATGGTCATGGCTGGGGGTACAGATATTATGGGGGGATGGTCATGGCTGGGGGTACAGATATTATGGGGGGATGGTCATGGCTGGGGGTACAGAGGACACAGTAGGGGGGGTGGTACAAGTAATAAGGGACACAATACCCCTTGACATGCCGTGAAGAGGGGAATGGGAGTGTGCTGGGAAATAACATGGGCTCACCTGTTGACAATCCGGTAATAGTTCCAGCTCCAGCTCTTCAGGCACACCCCGGGTGGGATGTGTCCAATAATATGAACCTATGACCAGAGAAATGAGGAGATTAACTCACAGACCTGGGGTCATATCTCACCCATGTATTCCGGGGTTGTCACTGCTCTCACAGTCCCACCCTCCACCTAGAACTCCTCTAAGCCCTAATAACCATATACCACCATATCATCACACCATATCTACAACTCTTATTTATAATATCACCGTATCTTTGTCATGGATACATCCTCTTCCGGTGTCTACCATGAATCACATGGGCAGAAGTAGACCTCATAGTCCGTAGCTCCTCTACCACTCGGGCAGCATGGGGAATCCATTTAGCCCATTTGTCACCTTTTCTGGACAAGGCTGGTTCTCCCCTTTGGCAAAAATCATATGGCCAAATGTCTTTAATCATGTGGGCTGCACTGGGGGGAGCATGAAGAGGCATTTTCTCCAGGGAAGCCATGTGATTCCTTCTATTACTCCTAATCCCAGTAAAGATGATAATATAGATTTAGATAAACAATTTCCAGAAGATTGGAAACACTCCTCACCTTTTCATGGTTGTCCTCGGCCTCCTGTAGAATTCCCACCAGCCACTTCAGCTGTCCAGCGGGGTCCGTAAAATTGATGAGGAGCCAGAAGTTCTCGCTGGAGCAGTAGTTCATGTTCAGGGACACCAGTCGCAGGCCGGGACCGATCTTCACTGTGTAATAACCAACCGTACTGAAACACCAAGGCCAGAGGTCAGAGACAACGAGGAAGAGGAAGATCAGGAGAGGGAGAGGACAGGCTTGACACGGGAAGAGACGGGACATGGAGAAACCTCAACCCCTAGATATGAAAAGGAGAGGAGCAGGACCCTCATACCTCCTGTTCTCTATGAGATGTAATGATCAGGACCCTCATACCTCCAGTTCTCTATTAGTTGTAAATAATGATCGGGACCCTCATACCTCCTGTTCTCTATTAGATGTAATGATCAGGACCCTCATACCTCCTGTTCTCTATTAGATGTAATGATCAGGACCCTCATACCTCCTGTTCTCTATTAGATGTAATGATTAGGACCCTCATACCTCCTGTTCTCTATTAGATGTAATGATCAGGACCCTCATACCTCCTGTTCTGTATTAGATGTAATGATCAGGACCCTCATACCTCCTGTTCTCTATTAGATATAATGATCAGGACCCTCAGTCTCTGGTTCTGTTTCCATATTGAGGAGCACCATGGGATACAATGTTCTATATATATAGTAGACAATAGTGATCTCAGCTCACCTGAGTGTCTCCAGAGCTTCTGGGGAAAGCCATTCCTTCCACTCCTGGGCCATGGCCTGGTACAGCCAGCTGGAGGACAGGTTTCCATGCACAGAGGGGGGAGGGAAGCTATTGACAGGCGCACTCTCATGGTTGCCCACGGCAGGATAGACAGGCACCGGGCCCAGGTATTTCTTGATGAGTCCAGTAATGGTTCTGAGGGCGCCCAGCTGTTCCCCCCGGGTCTGCTCCCATATGTTGTGGGCCGGGATGTCTCCTGTCCAGTAGACCCGGTCATAGGGGCCACTGCTGGCAACATGACGCAGAAGAGACTCGATGGTGTGCAGAGGAAGGTCGCATTTGCTGTATTCCCCCCAGTACCCAGCCGACCCGTGTCCTTCTGATGGGCTGCTCCTGCAGCACAGGGGTTCCCTGCAGGTAATCGGACCCCCTGGAGAGTAGCCATGATCCCAATGGACATCCGTCAGGAAGAGAACGCGAGATACTAGAGACCCCGGAGCTGGTGGGACAGGAGGCTGTACGGGGGGTTTGGGCACAGCGGGCAGAGTAATATTCCAGTCCAAGCCTATATCCCAGTGGCCGCAGTCAGTGCCCAGGAGCAGACCACAGATCTCAGAGGGGCGCAACACAGAGAGGACCCAGGCCATGATCATGTCCTGCTTGAAGATCTGCACCGCTTGCTTGCACACGCTGGGCTCCGCCAGGTGCAGATCGTCACACACCCTCACCGCCAGCGAAGCCACCAGATCCATGTTACTCTCCAGCTGCAATCAGAGAGACGGGAGATTAAAAATGAAATATCCATAATGCCTTATCACATGACAGTGCTTGGGCCTGCTATTGGGCTGTGTCAATGGCATCAGATTGAGACTCTGCTGAGATCAGATTTCATTGACAGGTGCATTTTACACCCCTCTTCTCTGCAATTGATGCCCTTCTGACAGTAATGTATTCAGGTTTTGTGCTGCCCTAGGCCTGACTAACCTTGTGTACCCCCCCTAATTTAAATATGACCCACCCTTTCCTGTCAAGGCCACACCCCTTGCTGTTTAAGACCTGCCCTGAAATTTTCGAGTGGGGACACTAGTTCTGAGGGCCTGGGGGCAATGGATTCCCTTTAATTTGCATAGATTTCCTCTCACTTCCTGTTTGGCTATGGGGCAGGAAGTGGAGGGAAATCTCTGCAATGGGACAGGGATGGTAAACAAACTGACAGGGGCTATAACCCTCTCTTACTATATCCAAAATGAGAAAAAAAGTGTTGCCTATAGTTCCACTTTAAGCACAAATTTCTGATAATTTTATGGAGAGGACTAAGAAGATTTAACCATGGTGCAGCAGAAAATATATAGCCCAGTGAGGAAGGTTTGTGGTCCAGGATGAGAGGACAGTCAAAATTAGAAGCAGCGCCCGCCCCTCATTTGCAGAACGCTGGCCGAACGCATACCGGAAGCAGTGCGCCCGCTTTATGGAGGCGCTAGACTAATTTGCCTCTCAGCCCAATATGCCTCATAAGACTGGCGCTATACTAACAGTGTAGCGCAAGCTGGCAGGGACTCTTTCCGTGCTGCCCCCCTGCAAAGTGCTGCCCTAGGCCTGGGCCTTGTCTGCCTAGGCCAGAATACAGCGTTGCCTTCTGACCTGCAGTTGAAGCCCTTCTGACCTGCAGTTGAAGCCCTTCTGACCTGCAGTTGAAGCCCTTCTGACCTGCAGTTGAAGCCCTTCTCACCTGCAGATGAAGCCCTTCTCACCTGCAGATGAAGCCCTTCTCTCCTGCAGATGAAGCCCTTCTCACCTGCAGATGAAGCCCTTCTCACCTGCAGATGAAGCCCTTCTCACCTGCAGATGAAGCCCTTCTCACCTGCAGATGAAGCCCTTCTCACCCGCAGATGAAGCCCTTCTCACCTGCAGATGAAGCCCTTCTCACCTGCAGATGAAGCCCTTCTCACCCGCAGATGAAGCCCTTCTCACCCGCAGATGAAGCCCTTCTCACCCGCAGATGAAGCCCTTCTCACCCGCAGATGAAGCCCTTCTCACCTGCAGATGAAGCCCTTCTCACCTGCAGATGACGCCCTACTTAACTGTGGTTGACATTCTTCTGACCTACAGTAGAAGCCCTTCTCACCCGCAGATGAAGCCCTTCTCACCCGCAGTTGAAGCCCTTCTCTCCTGCAGTTGAAGCCCTTCTCACCTGCAGATGACGCCCTTCTCACCTGCAGATGACACCCTTCTCACCTGCAGATGAAGCCCTTCTCACCTGCAGATGACGCCCTTCTCACCTGCAGATGACGCCCTTCTCACCTGCAGATGACGCCCTTCTCACCTGCAGATGACGCCCTTCTCACCTGCAGATGACGCCCTTCTCACCTGCAGATGATGCCCTTCTCACCTGCAGATGAAGCCCTTCTCACCTGCAGATGAAGCCCTTCTCTCCTGCAGATGAAGCCCTTCTCACCTGCAGATGACGCCCTTCTCAGCTGCAGATGAAGCCCTTCTCACCTGCAGATGATGCCCTTCTCAGCTGCAGATGAAGCCCTTCTCACCCGCAGATGAAGCCCTTCTCACCCGCAGTTGAAGCCCTTCTCACCCGCAGTTGAAGCCCTTCTCACCCGCAGTTGAAGCCCTTCTCTCCTGCAGATGACGCCCTTCTCACCTGCAGATGACGCCCTTCTCACCTGCAGATGACGCCCTTCTCACCTGCAGATGACGCCCTTCTCACCTGCAGATGACGCCCTTCTCACCTGCAGATGACGCCCTTCTCACCTGCAGATGACGCCCTTCTCAGCTGCAGATGACGCCCTTCTCACCTGCAGATGACGCCCTTCTCACCTGCAGATGACGCCCTTCTCACCTGCAGATGAAGCCCTTCTCACCCGCAGATGAAGCCCTTCTCACCCGCAGATGACGCCCTTCTCACCCGCAGATGACGCCCTTCTCACCTGCAGATGACGCCCTTCTCAGCTGCAGTTGAAGCCCTTCTCTCCTGCAGATGAAGCCCTTCTCACCTGCAGATGAAGCCCTTCTCACCCGCAGATGAAGCCCTTCTCACCCGCAGATGAAGCCCTTCTCACCTGCAGATGAAGCCCTTCTCAGCTGCAGATGACGCCCTTCTCACCTGCAGATGAAGCCCTTCTCACCCGCAGATGAAGCCCTTCTCACCTGCAGATGACGCCCTTCTCACCTGCAGATGACGCCCTTCTCAGCTGCAGTTGAAGCCCTTCTCAGCTGCAGTTGAAGCCCTTCTCTCCTGCAGATGAAGCCCTTCTCTCCTGCAGATGAAGTCCTTCTCACCTGCAGATGAAGCCCTTCTCACCTGCAGATGAAGCCCTTCTCACCCGCAGATGAAGCCCTTCTCTCCTGCAGATGAAGCCCTTCTCACCTGCAGATGAAGCCCTTCTCACCTGCAGATGAAGCCCTTCTCACCTGCAGATGAAGCCCTTCTCACCTGCAGATGAAGCCCTTCTCACCCGCAGATGAAGCCCTTCTCACCTGCAGATGAAGCCCTTCTCACCTGCAGATGAAGCCCTTCTCACCCGCAGATGAAGCCCTTCTCACCCGCAGATGAAGCCCTTCTCACCCGCAGATGAAGCCCTTCTCACCCGCAGATGAAGCCCTTCTCACCTGCAGATGAAGCCCTTCTCACCTGCAGATGACGCCCTACTTAACTGTGGTTGACATTCTTCTGACCTACAGTAGAAGCCCTTCTCACCCGCAGATGAAGCCCTTCTCACCCGCAGATGAAGCCCTTCTCACCCGCAGTTGAAGCCCTTCTCTCCTGCAGTTGAAGCCCTTCTCACCTGCAGATGACGCCCTTCTCACCTGCAGATGACACCCTTCTCACCTGCAGATGAAGCCCTTCTCACCTGCAGATGACGCCCTTCTCACCTGCAGATGACGCCCTTCTCACCTGCAGATGACGCCCTTCTCACCTGCAGATGACGCCCTTCTCACCTGCAGATGACGCCCTTCTCACCTGCAGATGATGCCCTTCTCACCTGCAGATGAAGCCCTTCTCACCTGCAGATGAAGCCCTTCTCTCCTGCAGATGAAGCCCTTCTCACCTGCAGATGACGCCCTTCTCAGCTGCAGATGAAGCCCTTCTCACCTGCAGATGATGCCCTTCTCAGCTGCAGATGAAGCCCTTCTCACCCGCAGATGAAGCCCTTCTCACCCGCAGTTGAAGCCCTTCTCACCCGCAGTTGAAGCCCTTCTCACCCGCAGTTGAAGCCCTTCTCTCCTGCAGATGACGCCCTTCTCACCTGCAGATGACGCCCTTCTCACCTGCAGATGACGCCCTTCTCACCTGCAGATGACGCCCTTCTCACCTGCAGATGACGCCCTTCTCACCTGCAGATGACGCCCTTCTCACCTGCAGATGACGCCCTTCTCAGCTGCAGATGACGCCCTTCTCACCTGCAGATGACGCCCTTCTCACCTGCAGATGACGCCCTTCTCACCTGCAGATGAAGCCCTTCTCACCCGCAGATGAAGCCCTTCTCACCCGCAGATGACGCCCTTCTCACCTGCAGATGACGCCCTTCTCACCTGCAGATGACGCCCTTCTCAGCTGCAGTTGAAGCCCTTCTCTCCTGCAGATGAAGCCCTTCTCACCTGCAGATGAAGCCCTTCTCACCCGCAGATGAAGCCCTTCTCACCCGCAGATGAAGCCCTTCTCACCTGCAGATGAAGCCCTTCTCAGCTGCAGATGACGCCCTTCTCACCTGCAGATGAAGCCCTTCTCACCCGCAGATGAAGCCCTTCTCACCTGCAGATGACGCCCTTCTCACCTGCAGATGACGCCCTTCTCAGCTGCAGTTGAAGCCCTTCTCAGCTGCAGTTGAAGCCCTTCTCTCCTGCAGATGAAGCCCTTCTCACCTGCAGATAAAGCCCTTCTCACCCGCAGATGAAGCCCTTCTCACCCGCAGATGACGCCCTTCTCAGCTGCAGATGACGCCCTTCTCACCTGCAGATGACACCCTTCTCACCTGCAGATGAAGCCCTTCTCACCCGCAGATGAAGCCCTTCTCACCTGCAGATGACGCCCTTCTCACCTGCAGATGACGCCCTTCTCAGCTGCAGTTGAAGCCCTTCTCAGCTGCAGTTGAAGCCCTTCTCTCCTGCAGATGAAGCCCTTCTCACCTGCAGATGAAGCCCTTCTCACCCGCAGATGAAGCCCTTCTCACCTGCAGATGAAGCCCTTCTCACCTGCAGATGACGCCCTTCTCACCTGCAGATGAAGCCCTTCTCACCCGCAGATGAAGCCCTTCTCACCTGCAGATGAAGCCCTTCTCACCTGCAGATGACGCCCTTCTAAACTGTGGTTGACATTCTTTTGACCTGCAGTTGACATTCTTCTGACCTGCAGTAGATGCCCTTCTCACCCGCAGTTGAAACCTTTCTGAATTGCAGTTTACACCCTTTTTAACCTGTGGTTGACATCCTCCTGACCTGCATTGGAAGCCCTCCTGACCTACAGCTGAAGCCCCTCTGACCTGCATCAATTGCTCTTATGACCTGCATATAATATCCTTCTGACCTGGAGTTGACATCTTTCTAAACTGCAGATGGCACTCTTCTGACCTGCAGATGATATCCTTCTGACCTGCAGGTGACACCTATCTGACCTGCAGATGATATCCTTCTGACCTGCAGGTGACACCTATCTGACCTACAGATGGCACTCTTCTGACCTGCATATGATATCCTTCTGACCTGCAGTTGACATCCTTCTGACCTGCAGTTGACATCCTTCTGACCTGCAGTTGACATCCTTCTGACCTGCAGTTGACATCCTTCTGACCTGCAGTTGACATCCTTCTGACCTGCAGACGATATCCTTCTGACCTGGAGCTGATGCCTTTCTGATCTTCAGTTGACCTGGACCAAGCTGGTTTTGCATTCCCATAGACTTGTATAAGAATGTGAAACCCTTTTGACACAAACAAAGCCTGTCAACACAGGCCCAAAAATGCCAGCTTTACCTCCCAAATTACCGTATGTTACCGCAATGGACAAATCAGGGTGCGTTGCTGGACCATTCATTTTTAATAAGATCTCAACACACTATGACAGCAACATGAGAATGACGAAACACGTAGGAAGGGATTAGCCTATGTCATCAAGCTACACGCTGGCGCTCTGTTGATCTGGGAGTGAGAAGCTGCTGACTTGTGGTGGATGGCATGGTCAGCAGCAACTGGCTCTGGGGAAGGCAGGAGATCGGGAAGGGGTGCGACACCTACGGGACACCTGGCAAGAATGTGGTATAACCCTTTTTTTTTTAAAGGGACAGTGTAAAAATAAAAAATTAATAAGAAAAAAAATTAAAAATGTAAAGCGCCCCGTCCCGCCGAGCTCACACGCAGAAGTGAACGCATACGCGAGTAGCGCACGCATATGAAAACAGCGGCCAAACCACACATGTGAGGTATCGCCGCGATCGGTAGAGCGAGAGCAATAATTCCAGCCCCAGACCTCCTCTGTAACACAAAACATGCAACCGGTAGAATTTTGTAAATGTCACCTATGGAGATTTTCAAGGGTCAAAGTTTGTCGCCATTCCACGGGCGGGGCGCAATTTTGAAGCGTGACATGTTGGGTATCAATTTACTCGGCGTAACATTGTCTTTCACAATATAAATTTTTTTTTTTTAAATGGGGCTAACTTTACTGTTTTCTTATTTTTTTTAATATAAAAAGTGTATTTTTTCCCAAAAAAATTAAGTTTGAAAGACCGCTAAAAGACTGAAATACGGTGTGACATAAAATATTGCAACGACCGCCATTTTATTCTCTAGGGTGTCTGAATTTTTTTTTACATATATATAAATGTTTGGGGGTTCTAAGTAATTTTCTACCAAAAAAAATACAGATTGTTACATGTGAACAAAAAGTTCACATGTAAAAGGCCCAGAAAAGGCCCCGGGGGAGGGGGGGGAGAAATGACAGGACAACACATTTGTTCCTATGGGGGGGAGGGGAGGAGAAATGACAGGACAACACATTTGTTTCTATGGGGGGGGGGGAGAAGTCGAGGAGCCCCGCCCGTCCAATGAAGGGCCACGGATAGAGTTGTCACCTCATCCCTTTAAACCTGAACACATATGAATGACTCGGGATCGGAAGACGATTAAATGCAGAGAAGACAAGAAGTGAGTTTAATTATCACCTGAATGGTCCTCAGATCCCGAGTGATTATTATGTGTTCAGGATTAAAGGGATGAGATGAGAACTCCGGGGCCCGGTGATGGGATGGCGGTGATAGGTGAGTGTTGTCACCCCCCCCCCCCCCCTCCACCTGATTGGCTGTTCTTATACGAGGCGGTCAGATGTCACCTCAACTGAACCCCAAGTGCCGCCAACCCCCCCCCTATAGATCTCAGATTGATAAGTGAGGGGGGGCTGTATTCACCCAATGGGGGTTTGTTATTAGGAGGGTCCCCCCCCCAGGGCTGTCATATGACGGGTGCGGAGGGCTGATCATGTGACTTGACCCAGGGGGGGGGGTAAATCAGGTCCACATGCCAGTCACATGTATCCCTGTATTAACCCCTTCCCTGCCAGAGCTACAGATCTCACCCCCCCCCCCCCCCCCATACAGAGAGCCTGGGCCAATCAGAGAGTCCCGTCACAGCACACCCCGGATGTAGGTATTAAAGGGCCGGTACACAGAATACAGGGGGGCCCGGGGGCGACACAGAGACACCCCTCCCCCATACTGCTAAATACTCCGGTATTAACCCCTTCACCACCTCTCTATGGCAGCCAGTACATTGACCCCTTCACTCCCAACCCAGCACTATGCATTAACCCCATCACTCCCAGCACTATGCATTAACCCCATCACTCCCAGCACTATGCATTAACCCCATCACTCCCAGCACTATGCATTAACCCCATCACTCCCAGCACTATGCATTAACCCCATCACTCCCAGCACTATGCATTAACCCCATCACTCCCAGCACTATGCATTAACCCCATCACTACCAGCACTATTCATTATATTAACCCCATCACTCCCAGCACTATGCATTAACCCCATCCCTCCCAGCACTATTCATTATATTAACCCCATCACTCCCAGCACTATTATATTAACCCCGTCACTCCCAGCACATTAACCCCGTCACTCCCAGCACATTAACCCCGTCACTCCCAGGGCAGCCCAGTTCACTGACCCGATCACTCCCAACCCAGCACATTAACCCTGTCACTTCCAGCCCAGCACTATGCTTTAACCTCTTCACTCCCAGCACTATTCATTATATTAACCCCATCACTCCCAGCCCTATGCATTAACCCCATCACTCCCAGCACATTAACCCCATCACTCCCAGCACATTAACCCCATCACTCCCAGCTCTACTCATTAACCCCATCACTCCCAGCTCTACTCATTAACCCCATCACTCCCAGCCCAGCGCATTAACCCCATCACTCCCAGCACTATGCATTAACCCAGCCACTCCCAGGGCAGCCCAGTTCATTGACCCCATCACTCCCAACCCAGCACATTAACCCCGTCACTTCCAGCCCAGCACTATGCTTTAACCTCTTCACTCTCAGCCCAATACATTAACCCCATCACTCCCAGTCCAGTATACCTACCCACACCCACACCTCCAGGTGCCAAGGGAAATACATTAACCCCTGCATCCCCAGTCCTCTCTCACCTGCAGGCTGATGTCCAGGGCGGTGAAGAGCGCCTTACAGGCGGTGCAGGTGACATTCTGCCAGCTGTATTCCAGTGATATGGGGGGCATGTGAGCGGAGAGGGGGAGCCCCAACCCCGGGGAGGAGAACAACAGCAGCACACCGACCACTCCCAGCATGGGGGACATAGTGTGCCTCTAGATCAGGGGGTGCACCGAGCCTATGGAGCCACCCGGATAGAGGGGACTCTCCTCTTCTCCTTCCCTTCTCTCCTCTCTGTATAGGAGATGGGACTCTCCTCTCCTTCTCTTCTCTCCTCTCTTCTCTGTATAGGAGATGGGACTCTCCTCTCCTTCTCTTCTCTCCTCTCTTCTCTGTGTAGGAGATGGGACTCTCCTCTCCTTCTCTTCTCTCCTCTGTGTAGGAGATGGGACTCTCCTCTCCTTCTCTTCTCTCCTCTCTTCTCTGTGTAGGAGATGGGACTCTCCTCTCCTTCTCTTCTCTCCTCTGTGTAGGAGATGGGACTCTCCTCTCCTTCTCTTCTCTCCTCTCTTCTCTGTGTAGGAGATGGGACTCTCCTCTCCTTCTCTTCTCTCCTCTGTGTAGGAGATGGGACTCTCCTCTCCTTCTCTTCTCTCCTCTGTGTAGGAGATGGGACTCTCCTCTCCTTCTCTTCTCTCCTCTCTTCTCTGTATAGGAGATGGGACTCTCTCCTCTTCTCCTTCTCTTCTCCTTCTCTCCTCTTTTTCCTCTTCTCTCCTCTCTGTATAGGAGATGTGACTCTCTGGTGACAACCAGGAAGGCACACAGCCCCTCCCCCTCCCTGTTCTGGGTGTGGACTGGCAGATCAGACTGCAGCAGTGGGGCGGAGTCAGAGCTGTGATTGGTGGAGTGTCTCCGGACAGGAAGTGCAGATTGTTTACACTGTGACCTGAGATGATACTTTGGGGTTTATTTACTAAAGGCAAATCCACTCTGCAGTACAAGAGCAGTGAGAGTCCAGTCTCTGGAGATCCGAGGGGGACATGCAAGGAAAATATAAAACATAATTTTACCTTTTACGTGATTGGATGATAAAATCAGCAGAGCTTCCCCTCATGTCAGATCTTCCCCTCATTTCAGATCTTCCCCTCATTTCAGATCTACAGTGACTGAACTTCCAAATGCAATTGTAGTGCAAAGTGGATTTGCCTTTCGTAAATAACCCCCAATGTCTCCATATCATGGGGGTGATACATTGTATACATATCATGGGGAGGATACATTGTATACATATCATGGGGAGATACATTGTATACATATCATGGGGTGATACATTGTATACATATCATGGGGGTGATACATTGTATACATATCATGGGGTGATACATTGTATACATATCATGGGGAGGATACATTGTATACATATCATGGGGAGATACATTGTATACATATCATGGGGTGATACATTGTATACATATCATGAGGAGATACATTGTATACATATCATGGGGAGATACATTGTATACATATCATGGGGTGATACATTGTATACATATCATGGGGAGATACATTGTATACATATCATGGGGAGATACATTGTATACATATCATGGGGTGATACATTGTATACATATCATGGGGTGATACATTGTATACATATCATGGGGAGATACATTGTATACATATCATGGGGAGATACATTGTATACATATCATGGGGGTGATACATTGTATACATATCATGGGGGAGATACATTGTATACATATCATGGGGTGATACATTGTATACATATCATGGGGAGATACATTGTATACATATCATGGGGGAGATACATTGTATACATATCATGGGGGAGATACATTGTATACATATCATGGGGGAGATACATTGTATACATATCATGGGGGAGATACATTGTATACATATCATGGGGGAGATACATTGTATACATATCATGGGGGAGATACATTGTATACGTATCATGGGGAGATACATTGTATACATATCATGGGGTGATACATTGTATACATATCATGGGGTGATACATTGTATACATATCATGGGGGTGATACATTGTATACATATCATGGGGGAGATACATTGTATACATATCATGGGGAGATACATTGTATACATATCATGGGGGAGATACATTGTATACATATCATGGGGGAGATACATTGTATACATATCATGGGGGAGATACATTGTATACATATCATGGGGGTGATACATTGTATACATATCATGGGGGTGATACATTGTATACATATCATGGGGGAGATACATTGTATACATATCATGGGGAGATACATTGTATACATATCATGGGGAGATACATTGTATACATATCATGGGGTGATACATTGTATACATATCATGGGGTGATACATTGTATACATAACATGGGGAGATACATTGTATACATATCATGGGGGTGATACATTGTATACATATCATGGGGAGATACATTGTATACATATCATGGGGAGATACATTGTATACATATCATGGGGGTGATACATTGTATACATATCATGGGGGAGATACATTGTATACATATCATGGGGTGATACATTGTATACATATCATGGGGAGATACATTGTATACATATCATGGAGTGATACATTGTATACATATCATGGGGAGGATACATTGTATACATATCATGGGGAGATACATTGTATACATATCATGGGGTGATACATTGTATACATATCATGGGGGTGATACATTGTATACATATCATGGGGTGATACATTGTATACATATCATGGGGAGGATACATTGTATACATATCATGGGGAGATACATTGTATACATATCATGGGGTGATACATTGTATACATATCATGAGGAGATACATTGTATACATATCATGGGGAGATACATTGTATACATATCATGGGGTGATACATTGTATACATATCATGGGGAGATACATTGTATACATATCATGGGGAGATACATTGTATACATATCATGGGGTGATACATTGTATACATATCATGGGGTGATACATTGTATACATATCATGGGGAGATACATTGTATACATATCATGGGGAGATACATTGTATACATATCATGGGGGTGATACATTGTATACATATCATGGGGGAGATACATTGTATACATATCATGGGGTGATACATTGTATACATATCATGGGGAGATACATTGTATACATATCATGGGGGAGATACATTGTATACATATCATGGGGGAGATACATTGTATACATATCATGGGGGAGATACATTGTATACATATCATGGGGGAGATACATTGTATACATATCATGGGGGAGATACATTGTATACATATCATGGGGGAGATACATTGTATACGTATCATGGGGAGATACATTGTATACATATCATGGGGTGATACATTGTATACATATCATGGGGTGATACATTGTATACATATCATGGGGGTGATACATTGTATACATATCATGGGGGAGATACATTGTATACATATCATGGGGAGATACATTGTATACATATCATGGGGGAGATACATTGTATACATATCATGGGGGAGATACATTGTATACATATCATGGGGGAGATACATTGTATACATATCATGGGGGTGATACATTGTATACATATCATGGGGGTGATACATTGTATACATATCATGGGGGAGATACATTGTATACATATCATGGGGAGATACATTGTATACATATCATGGGGAGATACATTGTATACATATCATGGGGTGATACATTGTATACATATCATGGGGTGATACATTGTATACATAACATGGGGAGATACATTGTATACATATCATGGGGGTGATACATTGTATACATATCATGGGGAGATACATTGTATACATATCATGGGGAGATACATTGTATACATATCATGGGGGTGATACATTGTATACATATCATGGGGGAGATACATTGTATACATATCATGGGGTGATACATTGTATACATATCATGGGGAGATACATTGTATACATATCATGGGGGAGATACATTGTATACATATCATGGGGGAGATACATTGTATACATATCATGGGGGAGATACATTGTATACATATCATGGGGGAGATACATTGTATACATATCATGGGGGAGATACATTGTATACATATCATGGGGGAGATACATTGTATACGTATCATGGGGAGATACATTGTATACATATCATGGGGTGATACATTGTATACATATCATGGGGTGATACATTGTATACATATCATGGGGGTGATACATTGTATACATATCATGGGGGAGATACATTGTATACATATCATGGGGAGATACATTGTATACATATCATGGGGGAGATACATTGTATACATATCATGGGGGAGATACATTGTATACATATCATGGGGGAGATACATTGTATACATATCATGGGGGTGATACATTGTATACATATCATGGGGGTGATACATTGTATACATATCATGGGGGAGATACATTGTATACATATCATGGGGGAGATACATTGTATACATATCATGGGGGAGATACATTGTATACATATCATGGGGGTGATACATTGTATACATATCATGGGGGTGATACATTGTATACATATCATGGGGGAGATACATTGTATACATACCATGGGGAGATACATTGTATACATATTTTATGGGGGAGATACATTGTATATGTATCATGGGGAGATACATTGTATACATATCATGGGGGTGATACATTGTATACATATCATGGGGTGATACATTGTATACATATCATGGGGGAGATACATTGTATACATATCATGGGGGTGATACATTGTATACATATCATGGGGGAGATACATTGTATACATATCATGGGGAGATACATTGTATACATATCATGGGGTGATACATTGTATACATATCATGGGGGGATACATTGTATACATATCATGGGGAGATACATTGTATACATATCATGGGGTGATACATTGTATACATATCATGGGGTGATACATTGTATACATATCATGGGGTGATACATTGTATACATATCATGGGGTGATACATTGTATACATATCATGGGGAGGATACATTGTATACATATCATGGGGTGATACATTGTATACATATCATGGGGGTGATACATTGTATACATATCATGGGTAGGGATGAGCTTCGTGTTCGACTCGAACATCGTCTGTTCGCCTGTTCGCTGAATTGCGAACGATATGGGCCGTTCACGCCAAATTCATGTGGCGCGTCACGGCCCATAATTCACTGCTGCATCGCAGTGCATTGCTGGCTGATGATTGGCCAAGCATGCACTATGACCCGCATGCTTGGTGTCCTCCTCACAGTGTTCAGCTAAAGCTACCTGTAGAAGGTTGGTGGTGTTCTCATACTACAGGCAGGCAGTTGATTTTGCTAGCTGCAGTATCAGTATCCACCCTTAGTGCAGCTACAGGCTCTGTGTCTAGAGGCAACAGTGCTGGTCGTGGAGACGGTGCATCCTCATCAGCACGTGGCCGTGGGACATGCTTGTCCTTTTTTTATCAGCTGGCCGTGTTGAGCCGCCACATGCGGAAGACTTGGTTGAGTGGATGACCAAGCCGTCCTCATCCTCCTCATCCTCTCTCACCCATGCCCAGGGTACTTTGTCTGGCAAAGCAGCGGCCTCTTCCCTCGGCTCAATGTCATCAGTGACTCCTTCCCTAGCTCCACCATGTCCTCCTGAGGATTCCCTCGAACTGTTTGACCACAGTGTTGGGTACATGCTCCAGGAGGATGCCCAGCGTTTGGAAGGCTCTGATGATGATACTGAGCTCAATGAAGGCAGTAACGTGAGCACGGACAGAGGGGGTGCCCAAGAAGGACAGCAATCTGGCAGTCATGCTCCCCCTGCTACAGCATACTGCCAGGTTTGCTCCAGTGATGAGGAGGGAGGGGATGGTGAGGTCACTGACTCAACGTGGGTGCCTGATAGGAGAGAGGAGGAGGAGGCGGCACATCACCAACTAGGCAGGATGCCCTCCAGGGGCCAGCCTAAGAGCAGCACATTGACTGCATCACACCGCAGAGCTCCGCATGTACAGGGAGCTTCTGTCTCTGCGCGTTATTCCAAAAGTTCTTTGGTGTGGGCCTTTTTTGAGACGAGTGCATCAGATCGCACCGCTGCTATTTGCAACATATGTCTCAAGCGTATCTCGCGTGGCCAAAACATTTCCCGATTGGGCACCACATGCTTGACCAGACATATATTGACCTGCCATGCAGTTCGTTGGCAAGCATATCTAAAAGACCCACACCAAAGAACAAAGAGGACCTCTCCTTGCTCCTCATCAGCTGAGATCTCCAACCCCACTATACCTTCAGTCCTCTCTGAGACCTGCACTGAGAGGAATGAAGGTGTAGAATTAGGTGTGTCACAGCCAAGTACTTGCGGGCAATCTGCTATTGGTACACCGACGTCAGATTGTACCAGGCATATTTCCCTGCCCCTGCTGCTGCACCGCAGAAAGAAGTTCGCTCCCAGCCATCCACATGCCCAGCGGTTGAATGCTAGCTTGGCAAAATTGCTGGCACTTCAACTGCTGCCTTTTCAGTTGGTAGACTCTGCCCCCTTCCGTGAGTTTGTGGAATGTGCGGTTCCTCAGTGGCAGGTACCCAAACGCCACTTTTTCTCACGGAAGGCGATTCCGGCTCTCTACCGGCATGTGGAAGGCAATGTCCATGCCTCGCTGGACAGGGCGGTCAGTGCTAAGGTGCCTATTACCGCTGACTCATGGTCCAGCAGGCATGGACAGGGGCATTACCTATCTTTCACGGCGCATTGGGTGACTCTGCTGGCAGCTGGGAAGGATGCAGGACAAGGTGCAGTAGTCTTGGAGGTTGTTCCGCCACCACGCCTCCAAAATGCCACTACTAATGATTGTGACACACCTCTCTTCTCCACCCCCTCCTCTTCTTCTTCCTCCATGGTCTCTTCCTGTGCTTTGTCCTCGGAACCAGCGGTGCTCCGTAGGCGTTCAAGGGGCTACGCAAGTATGCAGGCCAAAAGATGCCTTGCGGTGCTTGAGCTGGTGTGCTTGGGGGACAGGAGCCACACTGGGGCAGAGGTTCTGTCAGCTCTGCAGGGGCAGGTTCAGAGGTGGTTGACGCCATGCCAACTTAAGGCAGGAATGGTGGTTTGTGACAATGGCACCAACCTCCTCTCTGCCCTCCAACAGGGACAAATGACCCATGTGCCCTGTTTGGCTCACATCCTTAACTTGGTGGTGCAGCGGTTCTTGGGCAGGTACCCGGGCTTACAGGATGTCCTGAGGCAGGCCAGGAAAGTCTGTGTGCATTTCCGCCGGTCATATAATGCCAGTGCTTGGCTGGCAGACCTCCAAAAGGAGTTTAACCTGCCCAAGAACCGCTTAATCTGTGACATGCCAACCAGGTGGAACTCAACGTTGGCCATGCTGCAGCGGCTGCACAGGCAGCAGAGGGCCATCAATGAGTACCTGTGTGACTATGGCACCAGGACAGGGTCAGGGGAGCTTGTTTTTTTTTCCCCATGCCAGTGGGCCAGTGGGCTGCGTGGAATAATGGACAGGGCACTTGAGGCAGAACAGAGGCAGGAAGAGGAGGACTTGCTTAGCTCTCAAGGCCCCCTTTATCCAGACAGTGTTCCTGCGTGCCCGCCGATCACACAGGAAGAGGAGAAGGAGGAGGAGGATTGTGTCAGTATGGAGGTGGAGCCTGGCACTCAGCATCAGCAGCAGTCTTTAAGGGATCAGCCCCAAGAAACACAGGTGGAACTCAACGTTGGCCATGCTGCAGCGGCTGCACAGGCAGCAGAGGGCCATCAATGAGTACCTGTGTGACTATGGCACCAGGACAGGGTCAGGGGAGCTTGTTTTTTTTTCCCCATGCCAGTGGGCCAGTGGGCTGCGTGGAATAATGGACAGGGCACTTGAGGCAGAACAGAGGCAGGAAGAGGAGGACTTGCTTAGCTCTCAAGGCCCCCTTTATCCAGACAGTGTTCCTGCGTGCCCGCCGATCACACAGGAAGAGGAGAAGGAGGAGGAGGATTGTGTCAGTATGGAGGTGGAGCCTGGCACTCAGCATCAGCAGCAGTCTTTAAGGGATCAGCCCCAAGAAACACATGGACTTGTACGTGGCTGGGAGGAGGTGGCTGCGGACCATGTCGTCCTTAGTGACCCAGAGGACTCCGGACCGAATGCCTCAGCAAACCTACGCTGCATGGCCTCCCTAATCCTGCAAAGCCTGCGTAAGGATCCTCGTATACGTGGTATCAAGGAGAAGGACCAATACTGGCTGGCAACCCTCCTTGATCCACGGGGTGATACATTGTTGATGATTTACTAAATGCAAAATAGACTGAGCACTCTGCAGGTACAGTTCCTCCAGAGCTTAGTAAATGAGGGGAAGCTTCACTTTACAAAGAATATCCAATCACGACATGCAAGGAGAAACTAAAGAAAGAAAAATTGTGGATCGGGGCATCAGCGGGCACATCGGGCAGTGTTGGGCATTGGGCATCGGTGGGCACATCGGACAGCGTTGGGGATTGGGGCATTGGTGATATGTTCCGCAGCTTCCGTGCCTCTGCTCCGCCTACTTCCTTTGGACTATCGGTGCCTCTGCTCCGCCTACTTCCTTTGGACTATCAATGCCTCTGCTCCACCTACTTCCTTTGGACTATCGGTGCCTCTTCTCCGCCTACTTCCTTTGGACTATCGGTGCCTCTGCCCCGCCTACTGCCTTTGGACTATTGGTGCCTCTGCTCCGCCTACTTCCTTTGGACTATCGGTGCCCCTGCTCTGCCTACTTCCTTTGGACTATCGGTGCCTCTGCTCCACCTACTGTCTTTAGACTATCGGTGGCTCTGCTCCGCCTACTTCCTTTGGACTATCGGTGCCTCTGCTCCACCTACTACCTTTGGACTATTGGTGCCTCTGCTCCGCGTACTTCCTTTGGACTATCGGTGCCTCTGCTCCGCCTACTTCCTTTGGACTATCGGTGCCCCTGCTCCGCCTACTTCCTTTGGACTATCGGTGCCTCTGCTCCGCCTACTTCCTTTGGACTATCGGTGCCCCTGCTCCGCCTACTTCCTTTGGACTATCGGTGCCTCTGCTCCACCTACTGTCTTTAGACTATCGGTGCCTCTGCTCCGCCTACTTCCTTTGGACTATTGGTGCCTCTGCTCCGCCTACTTCCTTTGGACTATCGGTGCCTCTGCTCCGCCTACTTCCTTTGGACTATCGGTGCCCTTGCTCCGCCTACTTCCTTTGGACTATCGGTGCTCCTGCTCCGCCTACTTCCTTTGGACTATCGGTGCCTCTGCTCCGCCTACTTCCTTTGGACTATCGGTGCCCCTGCTCCGCCTACTTCCTTTGGACTATCGGTGCCTCTGCTCCACGTACTGTCTTTAGATTATTGGTGCCTCTGCTCCGCCTACTTCCTTTGGACTATCGGTGCCTCTGCTCCGCCTACTTCCTTCGGACTATCGGTGCCCCTGCTCCGCCTATTTCCTTTGGACTATCGGTGCCCCTGCTCCGCCTATTTCCTTTGGACTATCGGTGCCTCTGCTCCACCTACTGTCTTTAGACTATCGGTGCCTCTGCTCCGCCTACTTCCTTTGGACTATCGGTGCCTCTGCTCCCCCTACTTCATTGAAAGGTCAGCCAATGAGAAGGGAGTTACAATAGTCAAGGTGACAGATAACGAGGGAGTGAATGAGTAGTTTAACGGTTCAGAGACTAAAAAGGGGTGCATTTTAGAAATGTTATGGGGCCAGAGGATATATTATGTTTTGGAAGGATTGAATTTTTAGGACTAGGCAATGAGAGGTCAAGGGGACCACATCCCAATAGTTAAATAGTTTTAATTGAGAAAAAGCAAACGGGACTTTTAAAGGTACCAAGTAATCAAATAAATTTGTTAAAAATATAAATGTTTATTGAGCAAAGTTTCTTTTAAAATAACAATAAATGTTCAAGAGAATCGCATATCATTTTGAATATCATGTCCAACCATTTCTTACTCTACGTGTTTCGCTCAAAAGAGCTTCCTCTCGAGCTTTTGAAAGTTTTCTATGAAGTTTAAATACTACAAAAGAAGCAACTGTCATAAATAATTATATATAAAAAGCTGCCATAAGAAAATGTCACAAAATCGCATAACATATCATAGATCATATATATATATACATTTTATATAGTGTGATGTTGAACTGAGGATGCATGCCTACCAGATGCTTCTTGTTCATAAAAGATATATTTCTAATTCTTAGATTGGAGGCTCCATTGAAAGGTTGAGTTTGAGGAAGTGGTGTGACTTCCATGCTGATATATTAGTTAGTTAGTATTAGTAATGTGAGAGGAGAATGAAGGGTGAGGTGAGGAGTAGAGAGATAGATTTGGGTGTTATCAGCATTGAGATGGTACTGGAAGCCGTGGGAGGCTATCCATAGACCAAGGGAGGAGGTGTAAATGGAGAAGAGGAGGGGTCTGAGGACATCTTAGGACAGAACCTAAAGAAAGAGGAAGTGGAGAGGAGGAGACAGAGTTGTAGGCAACACTGAAGGAGCGCTGTGATAGTAGGAGGAGAACCAGGAGAGAGCAGAGTCTTAAAGGCCAAGAGAAGAGGAGGGGATGGTCAACAGTATTGAAGGCTGAAGAGAGGTCTAGAAATATGAGTTTTGAGTAGTGGATGTAATGATCAGGACCCTCATACCTCCTGTTCTCTATTAGATGTAATGATCGGGACCCTCATACCTCCTGTTCTCTATTAGATGTAATGATCAGGACCCTCATACCTCCTGTTCCCTCTAGATGTAATGATCGGGACCCTCATACCTCCTGTTCTCTATTAGATGTAATTATCGGGACCCTCATACCTCCTGTTCTCTATTAGATGTAATGATCAGGACCCTCATACCTCCTGTTCTCTATTAGATGTAATGATCAGGACCCTCATACCTCCTGTTCTCTATTAGATGTAATGATCAGGACCCTCATATCTCCTGTTCTCTATTAGATGTAATGATCAGGACCCTCATACCTCCTGTTCTCTATTAGATGTAATGATCAGGACCCTCATATCTCCTGTTCTCTATTAGATGTAATGATGAGGACCCTCATACCATACTTGCCAACTGTCCCGGATTTCCCGGGACATTCCCGGGACTTACACTTCATTCACGAATTTTTTGTGTCCCGGTAAATGTCCCGAAAAATCCGGTTTTTGATTTTTGCCGCCGCCGCCCGCCGCCGCCGCCGCCGCCGCTAGAGGTCTGCGGCCGGTGGAGACATTGTCTCCGCCGGCCGCCATCTTGAAGAAGCTTGAAGACGACTGGGGGGGGGGCTAGACGGAGCTCCTCCGACGCCGCCCACCCTCCGCCCCGCCTCACTCCGCCCACCCTCCGCTCTGCCCCGCCTCACTCCGCCCACCCTCCGCCCCGCTCCGCCCCGCCTCACTCCGCCTACCCCCGCCCCGCTGCCAGGGAAAGGGGCGGGGGTTTTGCCATCCATGCGGAATTCAAAAAGACAGAAACACCGGCAGACTCTGAGGTAGGGGAGGGGGGGGCGCACGCCGCTGTGGTAAATTGTAGGGGGGGCTCCACTGGGGGACACCTGATGTGAGCGGGGGCTCCACTGGGGGACACCTGATGTGAGGGGGGGGCTCCACTGGGGGACACCTGATGTGAGGGGGGGCTCCACTGGGGGACACCTGATGTGAGTGGGGGCTCCACTGGGGGACTCCTGATGTGAGGGGGGGCTCTGCCGGGGACACCTGATGTGAGGGGGGGCTCCACTGGGGGACTCTTGATGTGAGGGGGGCTCTGCCGGGGACTCCTGATGTGAGGGGGGGCTCCGCCAGGGACACCTGATGTGAGGGGGGGCTCCGCCAGGGACACCTGATGTGAGGGGGGGCTCCGCCAGGGACTCCTGATGTGAGGGGGGGCTCCGCCAGGGACTCCTGATGTGAGGGGGGGCTCCGCCAGGGACACCTGATGTGAGGGGGGGCTCCGCCAGGGACTCCTGATGTGAGGGGGGGCTCCGCCAGGGACTCCTGATGTGAGGGGGAGCTCCGCCAGGGACTCCTGATGTGAGGGGGAGCTCCGTCGGGGACACCTGATGGGAGGGGGGGCTCCGCCGGGGACACCTGATGCGAGGGGGGGCTCCGTCGGGGACACCTGATGCGAGGGGGGGGCTCTGCCGGGGACACCTGATGCGAGGGGGGGCTCTGCCGGGGACACCTGATGCGAGGGGGGGCTCTGCCGGGGACACCTGATGCGAGGGGGGGCTCTGCCGGGGACACCTGATGTGAGGACGGACTCTGCCGGGGGCAGGCGACGTGGCTAGTGACACGCTCAGGGATCCCACTGATTATGCATTATGGTGAGTTGAATGATTTAATTTTATATTACAATGTAATAATAGAAATACTGCACTTCAATCATCCTGACACCATAACAATCATGGTGCCGGGATGATTGAAGTGCTAACACCAGGTGTTTGGAGTATCTTTATCTGCTGATTGTTAAACTTTCTAGAATACACATATTTTTATTGTGTAGGATCTGGGGCTGCTGTCCCGTCATTTCCCTCTCCCCCTTTCCCTCTCCCCCTTTCCCTCTCCCCCTTTCCCTCTCCCCCTTTCCCTCTCCCCCTTTCCCTCTCCATCCCTCATTCATCTCAGACTCTAACCACACCCTCTTGAGCCACGCCCATTTAAGCCACGCCCACTATGACGCGTAAACCACACCCATTTTTCGCCGCGGCGCGCTTAGCGCGCCGCACTTACTATTTTTTGCTAAGCCACGCCTACAAACGAATGCCCCGCCCCCTAATTATTGTACGGCTCCGCCTACAGCCACAAAAGTGTCCCACATTTTTTTTTTACAATGTTGGCAACTATGTCATACCTCCTGTTCTCTATTAGATGTAATGATCAGGACTAGGGATGAGCCGAACACCCCCCGGTTCGGTTCGCACCAGAACCTGCGAACGGACCGAAAGTTTGCACGAACGTTAGAACCCCACTGACGTCTATGGGACTCGAACGTTCGAAATCAAAAGTGCTAATTTTAAAGGCTAATTTGCATGGTATTGTCCTAAAAAGGGTTTGGGGACCCGGGTCCTACCCCAGGGAACATGTATCAATGCAAAAAAAACTTTTAAAAACGGACGTTTTTTCAGGAGCAGTGATTTTAATAATTTTAATGATGCTTAAATTAAAAAAAAAAAAAGTGAAATATTCTTTTAAATATCGTACCTGGGGTGTGTCTATAGTATGCCTGTAAAGTGGCGCATGTTTCCCGTGTTTAGAACAGTCCCTGCACCAAATGTCATTTTTAAAGGAAAAAATCTCATTTAAAACTGCTTGCGGCTTTTATGTAATGTCGGGTCATGGCAATATGGATGAAAATCAGTGAGACAAACGGCATGGGTACCCCCCAGTCCATTACCAGGCCCTTTGGGTCTTGTATGGATATTAAGGGGAACCCCGCACCCAAATTAAAATAAGGAAAGGTGTGGGGCCACCAGGCCCTATATACTCTGAACAGCAGTATACAGGCGGTGCAAACCAGTCAGGGACTGTAGGTTTGTTGTTAAGTAGAATCTGTTTGTAATTTTGAACTGGTACATTTTTAACGTGTTTAGCTCCAGCCAAAAAATCTTTTTTAAGCTTTTTGGAAAACATAGGGAAGGGTTATCACCCCTGTGACATTTGTTTTGCTGTCTTTCCTCCTCTTTAGAAGATTTCACCTCACTTTTTGTCCCAATGACAAATGCTTTTTGAGAATTTGGGGTTTTTTTGTGGAACAAGGATTGGAAAGCATCAGTGGAAAGGAGAAATGTTTTTCCCATATTAACTCTTACAGGAGAGAATTTCCCTTCCTAGGGGTAGATTTCATCTCACTTCCTGTTGTCTCCTTCCGTTTGCAAGTAGGAGTCGTTTGTAAGTTGGATGTTTGAAAGTAGGGGCCTGTCCTATATACTCTGCAGAAATTTGGGCCTTAGGTGTTGTTGTGGCCACAACACTGTAAGCCCTCACAGGGCCCTGCTGTGAAATATTAGATCAACAATTGTAATTACATGCCCCTGTTGAACAGGGGCAGAAAAACTGGGCCTTTGGTGGTGGTGGTGGTGCTGGTGCCACAACACTGTAAGTCCTCACTCGCTCTTGGTGGGTGCAGAAATGGGCCCTGCTGTGAAATATTAGATCAAGAATTGTAATTACATGCCCCTGTTGAACAGGGGCAGAAAAATTGGGCCTTTGGTGGTGGTGGTGCTGGTGCCATAACACTGCAACCCCTCACAGACGCTCTAGTTGGAACGCAGGAACGAGCCCTGCTGCAAAGTATTGCATCAAAAATTGTAATTACACGCCCCTGTTAAACAGGGGCTGAAAAATTGGGCCTTAGGCACTGGTGGTGGCGCCCAGAACCAATAAAGTTCTTACAATCTATCAGCGTGATGATTGAGGAGGAAGAGGATAATTACTCAGGGATAGTCACTCAGCATCAGCATAGGCAGTCTTTGAAGGGATCTGAGATTTCAAAAAAAATGATTCGGTTACATCAGCATCAGGTGCTTGGTAGCTGGTGGTGATCCAAGACTCATTCATTTTTATGAAGGTCAGTCGATCGACCGAGTCAGTGGACAGACGCACCCTGTGATCGGTTACCACGCCTCCAGCAGCACTGAATGTGCGTTCCGAAAGAACGCTGGATGCAGGACAGGCCAGTAGCTCAATTGCATACTGTGCAAGCTCTGGCCAGTGATCCATCCTCAAGACCCAGTAACCCAGAGGATTTTCGGTGGGAAAGGTGTCCAAGTCTGATCTTGCCCCTAGGTATTCCTGCACCATGTAAAACAGACGCTGGCGATGGTTGCTGGAACCGATCATACCTTGGGGCTGCGGACCAAAAAATTGTCTGAACGCATCGGTCAGACGGCCACCTTCTCCACCGCTCCTTCTCTGACTGACCGAAGCCTCAGCAACACGTTGTCCAGAAACAGGAGTTTGTAACCTCCCAGTCTCTGGGAACGCATTGCACAGACCTTTCTGCAAGGCCTCCCGAAGATGTTTCATCCTCTACTCCCTCTGCGATGGCAACATAAGGTCCGCAACCTTACCCTTGTAACGTGGATCAAGGAGGGTTGCCAGCCAGTATTGGTCCTTCTCCTTGATACCACGAATACGAGGATCCTTCCGCAGGCTTTGCAGGATCAGGAAGGCCATGCAGCGTAGGTTTGCTGAGGCATTCGGTCCGGAGTCCTCTGGGTCACTAAGGACGACATGGTCCGCAGCCACCTCCTCCCAGCCACGTACAAGTCCATGTGTTTCTTGGGACTGATCCCTTAAAGACTGCTGCTGATGCTGAGTGCCAGACTCCACCTCCATACTGACACAATCTTCCTCCTCCTCCTCCTCGTCCTCTTCCTGTGTGATCGGCGGGCACGCAGGAACACTGTCTGGATAAAGGGGGCCTTGAGAGCTAAGGAAGTCCTCCTCTTCCTGCCTCTGTTCTGCCTCAAGTGCCCTGTCCATTATTCCACGCAGCGTGTGCTCCAACAGGTGGACAAGGGGGACAGTGTCACTGATGCATGCACTGTCACTGCTCACCATCCTCGTGGCCTCCTCAAATGGTGACAGGACAGTGCATGCATCCCTGATCATGGCCCACTGGCGTGGGGAAAAAAAAACAAGCTCCCCTGACCCTGTCCTGGTGCCATAGTCGCACAGGTACTCATTGATGGCCCTCTGCTGCGTGTGCAGCCGCTGCAGCATGGCCAACGTTGAGTTCCACCTGGTGGGCATGTCACAGATTAGGCGGTTCTTGGGCAGGTTAAACTCCTTTTTGGAGGTCCGTCAGCCGAGCACTGGCATTATATGACCGGCGGAAATGCACACAGACTTTCCTGGCCTGCCTCAGGACATCCTGTAAGCCCGGGTACCTGCCCAAGAACCGCTGCACCACCAAGTTAAGGACGTGAGCCAAACAGGGCACATGGGTCATCTGTCCCTGTCGGAGGGCAGAGAGGAGGTTGGTGCCATTGTCGCAAACCACCATTCCTGCCTTAAGTAGGCATGGCGTCAACCACCTCTGAACCTGCCCCTGCAGAGCTGACAGAATCTCTGCCCCAGTGTGGCTCCTGTCCCCCAAGCACACCAGCTCAAGCACCACATGGCATCTTTTGGCCTGCGTACTTGCGTAGCCCCTTGAACGGCTACGGAGCACCGCTGGTTCCGAGGACAAAGCACAGGAAGAGGCCATGGAGGAAGAAGAAGAGGAGGGGGTGGAGGAGAGAGGTGTGTCACAATCATTAGCATTTTGGAGGCGTGGTGGCGGAACAACCTCCAACACTACTGCACCTTGTCCTGCATCCTTCCCAGCTGCCAGCAAAGTCACCCAATGCGCCGTGAAACTTAGGTAACGTCCCTGTCCATGCCTGCTGGACCATGAGTCAGCGGTAATATGCACCTTACCGCTGACTGCCCTGTCCAGCGAGGCATGGACATTGCCTTCCACATATCGGTAGAGAGCCGGAATCGCCTTCCGTGAGAAAAAGTGGCGTTTGGGTACCTGCCACTGAGGAACCGCACATTCCACAAACTCACGGAAGGGGGCAGAGTCTACCAACTGAAAAGGCAGCAGTTGAAGTGCTAGCAATTTTGCCAAGCTAGCATTCAACCGCTGGGCATGTGGATGGCTGGGAGCAAACTTCTTTCGGCGGTGCAGCAGCTGGGGCAGGGAAATTTGCCTGGTACAATCTGACGTCGGTGTACCAAAAGCAGATTGCCCACAAGTACTTGGCTGTGACACACCTAATTCTACACCTTCATTCCTCTCAGTGCAGGTCTCAGAGAGGACTGAAGGTCTAGTGGGGTTGGAGATCTCAGCTGATGAGGAGCAAGGAGAGGTCCTCTTTGTTCTTTGGTGTGGGTCTTTTAGATACACTTGCCAACGAACTGCATGGCAGGTCAACATATGTCTGGTCAAGCATGTGGTACCCAAGTGGAAGATGTTTTGGCCACGTGAGATACGCTTGAGACATATGTTGCAAATAGCAGCGGTGCGATCTGATGCACTCGTCTCAAAAAAGGCCCACACCAAAGAACTTTTTGAATAACACGCAGAGACAGCAGCGCCCTGCACATGTGGAGCTTTGGGGTGTGATGCAGTCAGTGTGCTGCCTTTAGGCTGGCCCCTGGAGGGCATCCTGCCTCGTTGGTGATGTGCCGCCTCCTCCTCCTCCTCTCTCCTATCAGGCACCCACGTTGAGTCAGTGACCTCATCATCCCCTCCCTCCTCATCACTGGAGCAAACCTGGCAGTATGCTGCAGCAGGGGGAGCATGACTGCCAGATTGCTGTCCTTCTTGGGCACCCCCTCTGTCCGTGCTCATGTTACTGCCTTCATCAAGCTCAGTATCATCATCAGAGCCTTCCAAACGCTGGGCATCCTCCTGGAGCATGTACCCAACACTGTGGTCAAACAGTTCGAGGGACTCCTCAGTAGGACATGGTGGGGCTAGGGAAGGAGTCACTGATGACATTGAGCCGAGGGAAGAGGCCGCTGCTTTGCCAGACAAAGTTCCCTGAGCATGGGTGAGAGAGGATGAGGAGGATGAGGACGGCTTGGTCATCCACTCAACCAAGTCTTCCGCATGTTGCGGCTCAACATGGCCAGCTGATAAAAAAAAGGCCAAGCGTGTCCCACGGCCACGTGCTGATGAGGATGCACCGTCACCACGACCAGTACTGTTGCCTCTAGACACAGAGCCTGTAGCTGCACTAAGCTGGGATATATATATATATGTACTGATACTGCAGCTAGCAAAATCAACTGCCTGCCTGTAGTATGAGAACACCACCAACCTTCTACAGGTAGCTTTAGCTGAACACTGTGAGGTGGACGCACCCCACTAACTTGAAGGTTTAGCTGAACACTGTGAGCAGGACGCACTGCACTAACTGTAAATAGTCTAGCTGCCTGACTGTGGTACTAATAGGATCAAAAGAACACCAGTAATTTTCTTCAGGTAGCTGTAAATACTGTAACAAGACAAGCCTGCCTGTCAGTAAGAAGATAACAGGAACGGATCTAGCTGAACTGAATACAGTATATATATGCAACACTTGGGATGCATATATATACACAATACACTGTAAGTGCAGCTAACTGACTGACTGTTCTGCCTAATCTATCTAACTCAAATGAAATGACACTGTCTGTCTCTCTCTCTCTCTATCTCTCAGCACACCGGAACACACACTACACAGGGCCGATGTGCAGGCGGCCTTATATAGTGTGGGGCGTGTACTAAATCCCCTGAGCCATAATTGGCCAAAGCCTCCTTGGCTTTGGCCAATTACGGCTCTCTGTTCAGGCGGCGCTGTGATTGGCCAAGCATGCGGGTCATAGTGCATGCTTGGCCAATCATCAGCCAGCAATGCACTGCGATGCCGCAGTGAATTATGGGCCGTGACGGGCCACACGAATTTGGCGCGAACGGCCCATATCGTTCGCAATTCGGCGAACGGGCGAACAGCCGATGTTCGAGTCGAACACGAAGCTCATCCCTAATCAGGACCCTCATATCTCCTGTTCTCTATTAGATGTAATGATCGGGACCCTCATACCTCCTGTTCTCTATCAGATGTAATGATCAGGACCCTCATATCTCCTGTTCTCTATTAGATATAATGATCAGGACCCTCATACCTCCTGTTCTCTATTAGATATAATGATCAGGACCCTCATATCTCCTGTTCTCTATTAGATGTAATGATCAGGACCCTCATACCTCCTGTTCTCTATTAGATGTAATGATCAGGACTCTCATATCTCCTGTTCTCTATTAGATGTAATGATCAGGACCCTCATACCTCCTGTTCTCTATTAGATGTAATGATCAGGACCCTCATACCTCCTGTTCTCTATCAGATGTAATGATCAGGACCCTCATACCTCCTGTTCTCTATTAGATGTAATGATTAGGACCCTCATACCTCCTGTTCTGTATTAGATGTAATGATCAGGACCCTCATACCTCCTGTTCTCTATTAGATGTAATGATGAGGACCCTCATACCTCCTGTTCTCTATTAGATGTAATGATCAGGACCCTCATACCTCCTGTTCTCTATTAGATGTAATGATCAGGACCCTCATACCTCCTGTTCTCTATTAGATGTAATGATCAGGACCCTCATATCTCCTGTTCTCTATTAGATGTAATGATCGGGACCCTCATACCTCCTGTTCTCTATTAGATATAATGATCAGGACCATCATACCTCCTGTTCTCTATTAGATGTAATGATCAGGACCCTCATACCTCCTGTTCTCTATTAGATGTAATGATCGGGACCCTCATATCTCCTGTTCCCTATTAGATATAATGATCGGGACCCTCATACCTCCTGTTCTCTATTAGATATAATGATCGGGACCCTCATATCTCCTGTTCCCTATTAGATATAATGATCGGGACCCTCATACCTCCTGTTCTCTATTAGATGTAATGATCGGGACCCTCATACCTCCTGTTCTCTATTAGATGTAATGATCGGGACCCTCATACCTCCTGTTCTCTATTAGATGTAATGATCAGGACCCTCATACCTCCTGTTCTCTATAAGATGTAATGATCAGGACCCTCATACCTCCTGTTCTCTATAAGATGTAATGATCAGGACCCTCATACCTCCTGTTCTCTATTAGATATAATGATCGGGACCCTCATATCTCCTGTTCCCTATTAGATATAATGATCGGGACCCTCATACCTCCTGTTCTCTATTAGATGTAATGATCGGGACCCTCATACCTCCTGTTCTCTATTAGATATAATGATCGGGACCCTCATATCTCCTGTCCTCTATTAGATGTAATGATCAGGACCCTCATACCTCCTGTTCTCTATTAGATGTAATGATCAGGACCCTCATACCTCCTGTTCTCTATTAGATGTAATGATCAGGACCCTCATACCTCCTGTTCTCTATTAGATGTAATGATCGGGACCCTCATACCTCTTGTTCTCTATTAGATATAATGATCAGGACCCTCATACCTCCTGTTCTCTATTAGATGTAATGATCAGGACCCTCATACCTCCTGTTCTCTATTAGATATAATGATCGGGACCCTTATACCTCCTGTTCTCTATTAGATGTAATGATCGGGACCCTCATACCTCCTGTTCTCTATTAGATGTAATGATCAGGACCCTCATACCTCCTGTTCTCTATTAGATGTAATGATCAGGACCCTCATACCTCCTGTTCTCTATTAGATATAATGATCAGAACTCTCAGTATAGTAATGATGGAGGATGAATCCATTGGTAGGATTGGATGTAATGCTCGGAGGATGATGGGTTGTATTATTTAGGGGATCTATCCTGAAGCCATAGGGACTCTCCTGTGATTTGCACCATCCGGGTGTCAGAGAGTGGGGGGGGGGGGGGGGATGTTAGGGTGTTGATTGTAAATGACAGAGAAGGAGGAAGTGTCCGTGCAGAAAAAGGGAAGAGAGATGGCAATGTGGTGGGAAGAAGATAAGGAACCATCTGCAGAGCTCCAGAAAGGGGAAGAAGGACGGGCACACGAGCACATATTCAGACATATGGTGGTGTGAAAGTTTAATGCTTGTTTTTGTATAACAACATAAACATTCTACCAGTCCATGGAGTCCGGTGTTTTCTTACTTGCAGGCAAAGCTCTTCCTATGCCCCAAAGTGAAGGTCCACTTTATTCCAATTTCAAACGTTTAATCTTTTTATATTCACAGCTGTCATTATGATATAATATGTGTGCAGTCTCTGATCATCTCCTGTACTATGTGTGCAGTCTCTGATCATCTCCTGTACTATGTCTGCAGTCTCTGATCATCTCCTGTACTATGTCTGCAGTCTCTGACCATCTCCTGTATTATGTCTGCAGTCTCTGATCATCTCCTGTACTATGTCTGCAGTCTCTGATCATCTCCTGTACTATGTCTGCAGTCTCTGATCATCTCCTGTATTATGTCTGCAGTCTCTGATCATCTCCTGTACTATGTCTGCAGTCTCTGATCATCTCCTGTACTATGTCTGCAGTCTCTGATCATCTCCTGTATTATGTCTGCAGTCTCTAACCATCTCCTGTACTATGTCTGCAGTCTCTGATCATCTCCTGTAGTATGTCTGTAGTCTCTGATCATCTCCTGTATTATGTCTGCAGTCTCTGATCATCTCCTGTATTATGTCTGCAGTCTCTGATCATCTCCTGTACTATGTCTGCAGTCTCTGATCATCTCCTGTATTATGTCTGCAGTCTCTGATCATCTCCTGTACTATGTCTGCAGTCTCTGATCATCTCCTGTACTATGTCTGCAGTCTCTGATCATCCCCTGTATTATGTCTGCAGGCTCTGATCATCTCCTGTACTATGTCTGCAGTCTCTGATCATCTCCTGTACTATGTCTGCAGTCTCTGATCATCCCCTGTATTATGTCTGCAGTCTCTGATCATCTCCTGTATTATGTCTGCAGTCTCTGATCATCTCCTGTAGTATGTCTGCAGTCTCTGATCATCTCCTGTACTACGTCTGCAGTCTCTGATCATCTCCTGTGCTATGTCTGCAGTCTCTGATCATCTCCTGTACTATGTCTGCAGTCTCTGATCATCTCCTGTACTATGTCTGCAGTCTCTGATCATCCCCTGTATTATGTCTGCAGTCTCTAACCATCTCCTGTACTATGTCTGCAGTCTCTGATCATCCCCTGTATTATGTCTGCAGTCTCTGATCATCTCCTGTATTATGTCTGCAGTCTCTGATCATCTCCTGTATTATGTCTGCAGTCTCTGATCATCTCCTGTAGTATGTCTGCAGTCTCTGATCATCCCCTGTATTATGTCTGCAGTCTCTGATCATCTCCTGTATTATGTCTGCAGTCTCTGATCATCTCCTGTACTATGTCTGCAGTCTCTGATCATCTCCTGTAGTATGTCTGCAGTCTCTGATTATCCCCTGTATTATGTCTGCAGTCTCTGATCATCTCCTGTATTATGTCTGCAGTCTCTGATCATCTCCTGTATTATGTCTGCAGTCTCTGATCATCTCCTGTGCTATGTCTGCAGTCTCTGATCATCTCCTGTGCTATGTCTGCAGTCTCTGATCATCTCCTGTACTATGTCTGCAGTCTCTGATCATCTCCTGTATTATGTCTGCAGTCTCTGATCATCTCCTGTATTATGTCTGCAGTCTCTGATCATCTCCTGTGCTATGTCTGCAGTCTCTGATCATCTCCTGTGCTATGTCTGCAGTCTCTGATCATCTCCTGTACTATGTCTGCAGTCTCTGATCATCTCCTGTATTATGTCTGCAGTCTCTGATCATCTCCTGTATTATGTCTGCAGTCTCTGATCATCTCCTGTACTATGTCTGCAGTCTCTGATCATCTCCTGTATTATGTCTGCAGTCTCTGATCGTCTCCTGTATTACGTCTGCAGTCTCTGATCATCTCCTGTATTATGTCTGCAGTCTCTGATCATCTCCTGTAGTATGTCTGCAGTCTCTGATCATCTCCTGTATTACGTCTGCAGTCTCTGATCATCTCCTGTATTATGTCTGCAGTCTCTGATCATCTCCTGTACTATGTCTGCAGTCTCTGATCATCTCCTATAATATGTCTGCAGTCTCTGATCATCTCCTGTACTATGTCTGCAGTCTCTGATCATCTCCTGTACTATGTCTGCAGTCTCTGATCATCTCCTGTATTATGTCTGCAGTCTCTGATCATCTCCTGTACTATGTCTGCAGTCCCTGATCATCTCCTGTACTGTGTCTGCAGTCTCTGACCATCTCCTGTATCATGTCTGCAGTCTCTGATCATCTCCTGTACTATGTTGGCAGTCTCTGATCATCTCCTGTATTATGTCTGCAGTCTCTGATCATCTCCTGTATTATGTCTGCAGTCTCTGATCATCTCCTGTATTATGTCTGCAGTCTCTGATCATCTCCTGTGCTATGTCTGCAGTCTCTGATCATCTCCTGTATTATGTCTGCAGTCTCTGATCATCTCCTGTATTATGTCTGCAGTCTCTGATCATCTCCTGTATTATGTCTGCAGTCTCTGATCATCTCCTGTGCTATGTCTGCAGTCTCTGATCATCTCCTGTGCTATGTCTGCAGTCTCTGATCATCTCCTGTACTATGTCTGCAGTCTCTGATCATCTCCTGTATTATGTCTGCAGTCTCTGATCATCTCCTGTATTATGTCTGCAGTCTCTGATCATCTCCTGTACTATGTCTGCAGTCTCTGATCATCTCCTGTACTATGTCTGCAGTCTCTGATCATCTCCTGTACTATGTCTGCAGTCTCTGATCATCTCCTGTAGTATGTCTGCAGTCTCTGATCATCCCCTGTATTATGTCTGCAGTCTCTGATCATCTCCTGTACTATGTCTGCAGTCTCTGATCACCAACTGTACTATGTCTGCAGTCTCTGATCATCTCCTGTACTATGTCTGCAGTCTCTGATCATCTCCTGTACTATGTCTGCAGTCTCTGATCACCAACTGTACTATGTCTGCAGTCTCTGATCATCTCCTGTATTATGTCTGCAGTCTCTGATCGTCTCCTGTACTATGTCTGCAGTCTCTGATCATCTCCTGTACTATGTCTGCAGTCTCTGATCATCTCCTGTACTATGTCTGCAGTCTCTGATCATCTCCTGTAGTATGTCTGCAGTCTCTGATCATCCCCTGTATTATGTCTGCAGTCTCTGATCATCTCCTGTACTATGTCTGCAGTCTCTGATCACCAACTGTACTATGTCTGCAGTCTCTGACCATCTCCTGTACTATGTCTGCAGTCTCTGATCACCAACTGTACTATGTCTGCAGTCTCTGATCATCTCCTGTATTATGTCTGCAGTCTCTGATCATCTCCTGTATTATGTCTGCAGTCTCTGATCATCTCCTGTACTATGTCTGCAGTCTCTGATCATCTCCTGTACTATGTCTGCAGTCTCTGATCGTCTCCTGTACTATGTCTGCAGTCTCTGATCATCTCCTGTACTATGTCTGCAGTCTCTGATCATCTCCTGTACTATGTCTGCAGTCTCTGATCATCTCCTGTAGTATGTCTGCAGTCTCTGATCATCCCCTGTATTATGTCTGCAGTCTCTGATCATCTCCTGTACTATGTCTGCAGTCTCTGATCACCAACTGTACTATGTCTGCAGTCTCTGACCATCTCCTGTACTATGTCTGCAGTCTCTGATCACCAACTGTACTATGTCTGCAGTCTCTGATCATCTCCTGTATTATGTCTGCAGTCTCTGATCATCTCCTGTATTATGTCTGCAGTCTCTGATCATCTCCTGTACTATGTCTGCAGTCTCTGATCATCTCCTGTACTATGTCTGCAGTCTCTGATCGTCTCCTGTACTATGTCTGCAGTCTCTGATCATCTCCTGTATTATGTCTGCAGTCTCTGATCATCTCCTGTACTATGTCTGCAGTCTCTGATCATCTCCTGTAGTATGTCTGCAGTCTCTGATCATCCCCTGTATTATGTCTGCAGTCTCTGATCATCTCCTGTACTATGTCTGCAGTCTCTGATCACCAACTGTACTATGTCTGCAGTCTCTGATCATCTCCTGTACTATGTCTGCAGTCTCTGATCATCTCCTGTACTATGTCTGCAGTCTCTGATCATCTCCTGTATTATGTCTGCAGTCTCTGATCATCTCCTGTACTATGTCTGCAGTCTCTGATCATCTCCTGTACTATGTCTGCAGTCTCTGATCATCTCCTGTACTATGTCTGCAGTCTCTGATCATCTCCTGTACTATGTCTGCAGTCTCTGATCATCTCCTGTATTATGTCTGCAGTCTCCGATCGTCTCCTGTACTATGTCTGCAGTCTCTGATCATCTCCTGTACTATGTCTGCAGTCTCTGATCATCTCCTGTACTATGTCTGCAGTCTCTGATCATCTCCTCTATTATGTCTGCAGTCTCTGATCATCTCCTCTATTATGTCTGCAGTCTCTGATCATCTCCTCTATTATGTCTGCAGTCTCTGATCGTCTCCTGTAGTACAGTGCCTTGCAAAAGTATTCACCCCCCCCTCCCCTCCTTGGCATTTTTCGTGTTTTGTTGCCTCACAACCTGGAATTAACATGGATTGTTTGAGGATTTGCATCATTTAATTTATAGAACATGCCCACAACTTTGAAGAGTTTGTTTTTATTGTGAAGCAAACAACAAATAGGACAAAATAACAAAAAAAGTCAATGTGCATAACTATTCACCCCCCTAAAGTCAATACTTTGTAGAGCCACCTTTTGCAGCTATCACAGCTCCAAGTCGCTTTGGATAAGTCTCTATGAGCTTGCCACATCTTACCACTGGGATTTTTGCCCATTCCTCCTTTGGGGGTGCTGCCAGAGCCGCAAGCCCCGTGAGTGGGGGGGGGGGGGTCAGTGGACACAAGTGGCTGCATATGATGGGCATAAGTGGCTGTATATGATGGGCATAGGTGGCTGCATTTGATGGGAACAGGTGGCTGCATTTGATGGAAACAGGTGGCTGCATTTGATGGGCACAAGTGAGGCTGCAATTGATGGGGGGGGTTTCAGTATTTTTCAGTTTGTTTGCGCCCCCACCCCCCATAAATTTTGAGCACCAGCCGCCACTGATCATTTCACTGATTATGTGATTTCTGAAGGTAATTGGTTGCACCAGAGCTTTTTATGGGCTTCAGACCAAAGGGGGGTGAATACATACGTACATGCCAACTATCAGTTTTATGTATATATTTTTCTAATTTTACTTCACCAACTTAGACTATTGTGTTCTGATTCATCACATATAATTCAGATGAAAAAACATTGAACTAAAGGCTGTAATGTAACAAAATAGGTAAAAAGCCAAGGGGGGTGAATACTTTTGCAAGGCGCTGTATGTGTGCAGTCTCTGACCATCTCTTGCAGTTACCAGCTTCTTTTTAGAAATACAAACAACTCAGATGGACTTTTGTCCTTTTTCAACCAGACTATGTCATTGTATGTAACCCCCCCGGCAGTGATTTGTGTCAATAGAACTTTGAAGCATTTTGCAACATCTCGCCATCTTATCTCAGGCAGGGAGCGGTAAATGCCGTGTCTGGCCGGTAGGGATGAGCCAGATTTTCGTGTTGAACGTAAGTTTGACTCGAACATTGGGTGTTCACCGAACAGCGAACATTATACGGTGTTCGCGGCAAATTCGAAAAGCCGCGGAACACCATTAAAGTCTATGGGACAGGAACATGAAAAACCAAAAGTGCTTATTCTAAAGGCTCATATCTAAGTTTTTGCCATAAAAAGTGTTTGGGGACCCGGGTCCTGCCCCAGGGGACATGGATCAATGAAAAAAAAAGGCAGTTTTTTTCGGGAGCAGTGATTTTAATAATGCTTAAAGTGAAACAATACAAAATGAAATATTCCTTTAAATTTCGTAGCTGGGGGGTGTCTATAGTATGCCTGTAAAGTGGCGCATGTTTCCCGTGTTTAGAACAATACCACAGCAAAATGACATTTCTAAAGGAAGAAAAGTCATTTAAAACTACTTGTGGCTGTAATGTGTTGTCGGATCCCAGCAATATAGATGAAAATCATTGAAAAAAAACGGCATGGGTTCCCCCTCCCCAGTCCATTACCAGGCCCTTTGGGTCTGGTATATATTTTAAAGGGAACCCCGAACCAAAATTATTTAAAAAATGGCGTAGAAGTCCCCCCCCAAAATCAATACCAGACCCTTATCCGAGCACATAACCTGGCAGGCCGCAGGAAAAGAGGGGGGTTGAGAAAGCTCCCCCCCCGAACCGTACCAGGCCGCATGCCCTCAACATGGGGGGGGGGGTGCTTTGTCATGTTGATGGGGACAAGGGCCTCATCCCCACAACCCTTGCCCTGTGGTTGTGGGGGTCTGTGGGTGGGGGGCTTATCAGAATCTGGAAGCACCCTTTAACAGGGGGACCCCCAGATCCCGCCCCCCCTATGTGAATTGGTAACTGGTACACTGTACCCCTACCAATTCATAAAAGTGTCAAAAAGTAAAAAAGACAAAAGACACTTTGAAACAAGTCCTTTATTTAAAAAAAAAAATGTCCCGCGATGTAGATCCATCTTACGCCGCCTGATGAACCAAAAAAAAAGCTCCGCCTCCATAGAAGGCTCCAACACACTGCACACTTCCTGCTTTGACAGCTGTTATATAGCTGAGGGCGGGGCCACTCGGTGATATAAAAGGGTGACCCCGCTGACATCATGTGGTGTCAGAGGGGGCGGGGTCACCCATTTACGTCACCAGGTGGCCCCGCCCTCAGCTATATAACAGCTGCCATTGAGAAGAAGCGTCATTCGGTGGAAGCCTCCCATGGAGGCAGAGCTGTTGCTCTTTTTTTCGGTCCGTCGGGCGGCTTGAGATGGATCTACATCGTGGGACATTTTTATTTTTTTATTTTTTAATAAAGGACTTGTCCCAAAGTGTCTCTTGTCTTTTTTACAATTTTTGACACTCTTTTTTGTGAATTGGTAGGGGTACAATGTACCGTTACCAATTCATATAGGGGGGGCTGGGATCTGGGGTTCCCCTTGTTAAAGGAGGGGATGAGGCCCTTGCCCCCATCAACATGGGGACAAGGTGCATTTGGGGTCCCCAAAGCAAACCCCCATGTTGAGGCCATGTGGCCTAGTATGGTTCAGGAGGGGGGAGCCGCTCTCTCGCCCCCCCCTATTTTCCTATGGCTTTCCAGGTTGCGTGCTTGTGAAAGAGTCTGGTATGGATTTTAGGGGGACCTCTACGCCATTTTTTTTTTTTTAATTGACGCAGGGTTCCCCTTAATATCCATACCAGACCTAAAGGGCCTGGTATGGATTTTGGGGCAACCCCCACGCAATTTTTTTTTAAACTTTGGTTCAGTGTTCCCCTTAATATTCATACAAGACCCAAAGGGCCTGGTAATGGACTGGGGGGGAACCCATGCTGTTTTTTTCAATGAGTTTTAACTATATTGCTGAGACCCGACAATTCATTAATAGCCGCGATCAGTTTTAGATGACTTTTTTCCTTTAGAAATGTCATTTTGCTGTCAGACTGTTCTAAACACTGGAAAAATGCGCCACTTTACAGGCATACTATAGACACCCCCCAGGTACGATATATAATGGAATATTTCATTTTTATTGTTTCACTTTAAGCATTATTTAAAATCACTGCTCCCGAAAAAACGGACGTTTTTAAAACTTTTTTTTGCATTGATGAAGGTCCCCAAACACTTTTTAGGACAATAACTTGCATATGTAGCGCTTACCCCCCCAAAGGAGCGGCTGATTAATTATTATCAATATATATGTGTCACCGGCGCAAAAAAACTTTTCTTTTTCTCTTTAAAAAACTTTTTGGAGTTGCTGCATTCAAAAAAACCTATTCAGTGAAATGGGATATAACTATAATCTGTGTGTGTGAGTGGGCTACTCTTTTACCATACACCACTCATGTTCATGCGTCACTTTCATGTCAATAATCAATAGATTGTACAATCAATGAACTAATACAAACTCCCTCGTGCCCCCCTAAAATGATATGTGTTTTCCACTTATATACCCCCCCCCCACTATCAAAACACCAATATCCACCATATCTGCAAGTAAAAATTACTAACAAAAAAGTATTAACATAAAGTCCATGTGCCAAAGTGCAAATTCGTCAATAAATGCTGTATATTCCGCCTTCAGGTACCGCTGTGTATCATCCGTGATTCATCGTGACTTGTGTGACACACCACCATCGTTTAGATCGGCCACTCACCAGATACTTCTTGTATGATAAGCCTTCAGTTCATTATTAGGGATAACCACTCCACCTGTTTGTTCTGTTCCACACCTGCTATGCCTGAGCTTTGGTATTCCTCATGCAAAATGTATGGACAACGATCATTGCGCAGTGCGTTTAAAACTCCTTTATTATCACAAAAATACAAAGTGTACACTCACATTTAAAAGTGCCCTGGAGCCGGCACTAAGCTACTCCAGCAGTTAAGGACGGGTGTCTCTAGTAGCGTGGTCAGCCTGCGTGCGACAAGAATCACCCCCCCCCACATTCCGGCTCGCTCTTCACCCGGAAACGAGCGGGAACCGAAGGCTTATCATACAAGAAGTATCTGGTGAGTGGCCGATCTAAACGGTGGTGGTGTGTCACACAAGTCACGATGAATCACAGACAATACACAGCGGTACCTAAAGGCGGAATATACAGCATTTATTGACGAATTTGCACTTTGGCACATGGACTTTATGTTAATTCTTTTTTGGTAGTAATTTTTACTTGCAGATATGGTGGATATTGGTGTTTTGATAGTGGGGGGGGGGGTATATAGGTGGAAAACACATATAATTTTAGGAGGGCATGAGGGAGTTTGTATTAGTTCATTGATTGTACAATCTATTGATTATTGACATGAAAGTGTTGCATGAACATGAGTGGTGTATGGTAAGAGAGTAGCGCACTCACACACACAGATTAATTATTATATCCGTAATTCACGTTTACCACCCAACCCACCGCAGCCCATGAATTCAAAAACACAGTCCATATGCTTTTTCTCTTGCTTTATTAGTTAACATGAACTGGGATAGGAGAAGGACTTCTTCTGAGATGCTCTTTTCGTTGCATTTATCATCTTTTCACTTGAATCTTGTGGAAGAACTAGAATCAGTTTGCAGATAATAGGAAATCACTTTGTGTGATTTCTTCATCAATGAAGATGGAAGTAGATTTCATAGAGAATAATTGATGAAGAGTCACTCTGAATAACTTCTTCATCTGCAGAACTTTTCAAGAACAGTCTGTATCTCTATATGTGTGCTTGCAGCTTCACCGCAACCTCTTTACCACTACTTCCCATCTGCATGGTACTTCCAAGTTGAGCTAAAGAAAAGTCACTCTCAATAATTCCTCCCGCCTGACTGATTGGAATCCCCGGGGTATTGCTGAATCCAAAGTCATAGGCCATCACCGCCCGTCTCACTGACTTGTGTACCAACATCCCTCAGCTTCTGGTAGTACCCTTCCCTTGGGCTTTCACTCACGTGATCAATAGTCCATGTGCCACTCATAAATGATCGATCGCCCAGTTTCCTTCAGCTTTGTTGCTACTACTTCCGCAATGATTCTTAGTTCCCTTTTCTCCTTTTTGGCACGCTCTCTTCCCCACAGGGGCGGCCAATGACACCAGTGACTACATGCTGTACGGTGTCGTCTCTTCCTCTATGGAGACCGTTTCCCCACCTTCCCCACAGGGGCGGCCAATGACACCAGTGACTACATGCTGTACGGTGTCGTCTCTTCCTCTATGGAGACCGGTTCCCCACCCTCCCCGCAGGGGCGGCCAGTGAAACCAGCGACTACATGCTGTACGGTGTCGTCTCTTCCTCTATGGAGACCGGTTCCCCACCCTCCCCGCAGGGGCGGCCAGTGACACCAGCGACTACATGCTGTACGGTGTCGTCTCTTCCTCTATGGAGACCGGTTCCCCACCTTCCCCGCAGGGGCGGCCAATGACACCAGTGACTACATGCTGTACGGTGTCATCTCTTCCTCTATGGAGACCGGTTCCCCACCTTCCCCACAGGGGCGGCCAATGACACCAGTGACTACATGCTGTACGGTGTTGTCTCTTCCTCTATTGAGACCGGTTCCCCACCCTCCCCGCAGGGGCGGCCATTGACACCAGCGACTACATGCTGTACGGTGTTGTCTCTTCCTCTATGGAGACCGGTTCCCCACCTTCCCCGCAGGGGCGGCCAACGACACCAGTGACTACATGCTGTACGGTGTCATCTCTTCCTCTATGGAGACCGGTTCCCCACCTTCCCCATAGGGGAGGCCAGTGACACCAGCGACTACATGCTGTACGGTGTCGTCTCTTCCTCTATGGAGACCGGTTCCCCACCCTCCCCGCAGGGGCGGCCAGTGACACCAGCGACTACATGCTGTACGGTGTTGTCTCTTCCTCTATGGAGACCGGTTCCCCACCCTCCCCGCAGGGGCGGCCATTGACACCAGCGACTACATGCTGTACGGTGTCGTCTCTTCCTCTATGGAGACCGGTTCCCCACCCTCCCCGCAGGGGCGGCCATTGACACCAGCGACTACATGCTGTACGGTGTCGTCTCTTCCTCTATGGAGACCGATTCCCCACCCTCCCCGCAGGGGCGGCCATTGACACCAGTGACTACATGCTGTACGGTGTCGTCTCTTCCACTATGGAGGCCGGTTCCCCACCTTCCCCACAGGGGCGGCCAATGACACCAGTGACTACATGCTGTACGGTGTCGTCTCTTCCTCTATGGAGGCCGGTTCCCCACCTTCCCCGCAGGGGCGGCCAGTGACACCAGTGACTACATGCTGTACGGTGTCGTCTCTTCCTCTATGGAGACCAGTTCCCCACCTTCCCCACAGGGGCGGCCAATGACACCAGTGACTACATGCTGTACGGTGTCGTCTCTTCCTCTATGGAGACCGGTTCCCCACCTTCCCCACAGGGGCGGCCAGTGACACCAGCAACTACATGCTGTACGGTGTCGTCTCTTCCTCTATGGAGACCGGTTCCCCACCCTCCCCGCAGGGGCGGCCAATGACACCAGTGACTACATGCTGTATGGTGTTGTCTCTTCCTCTATGGAGACCGGTTCCCCACCCTCCTCACAAGGGCGGCCATTGACACCAGCAACTACATGCTGTACGGTGTCGTCTCTTCCTCTATGGAGACCGGTTCCCCACCCTCCCCGCAGGGGCGGCTATTGACACCAGCGACTACATGCTGTACGGTGTCGTCTCTTCCTCTATGGAGACCAGTTCCCCACCTTCCCCACAGGGGCGGCCAATGACACCAGTGACTACATGCTGTACGGTGTCGTCTCTTCCTCTATGGAGACCGGTTCCCCACCTTCCCCACAGGGGCGGCCATTGACACCAGCGACTACATGCTGTACGGTGTCGTCTCCTCCTCTATGGAGACCGGTTCCCCACCTTCCCCACAGGGGCGGCCAATGACACCAGCGACTACATGCTGTACGGTGTCGTCTCTTCCTCTATGGAGACCGGTTCCCCACCCTCCTCACAAGGGCGGCCATTGACACCAGCGACTACATGCTGTACGGTGTCGTCTCTTCCTCTATGGAGACCGGTTCCCCACCTTCCCTGCAGGGGCGGCCAGTGACACCAGTGACTACATGCTGTATGGTGTTGTCTCTTCCTCTATGGAGACCGGTTCCCCACCCTCCCCGCAGGGGCGGCCAGTGACACCAGCGACTACATGCTGTACGGTGTTGTCTCTTCCTCTATGGAGACCAGTTCCCCACCTTCCCCGCAGGGGCGGCCAATGACACCAGCGACTACATGCTGTACGGTGTCGTCTCTTCCTCTATGGAGACCGGTTCCCCACCCTCCTCACAAGGGCGGCCATTGACACCAGCGACTACATGCTGTACGGTGTCGTCTCTTCCTCTATGGAGACCGGTTCCCCACCTTCCCCACAGGGGCGGCCATTGACACCAGCGACTACATGCTGTACAGTGTCGTCTCTTCCTCTATGGAGACCGGTTCCCCACCTTCCCCACAGGGGCGGCCAGTGACACCAGTGACTACATGCTGTATGGTGTTGTCTCTTCCTCTATGGAGACCGGTTCCCCACCCTCCCCGCAGGGGCGGCCATTGACACCAGCGACTACATGCTGTACGGTGTCGTCTCTTCCTCTATGGAGACCGATTCCCCACCCTCCCCGCAGGGGCGGCCATTGACACCAGTGACTACATGCTGTACGGTGTCGTCTCTTCCTCTATGGAGGCCGGTTCCCCACCTTCCCCACAGGGGCGGCCAATGACACCAGTGACTACATGCTGTACGGTGTCGTCTCTTCCTCTATGGAGGCCGGTTCCCCACCACATTCCTCCCGCCTGACTGATTGGAATCCCCGGGGTATTGCTGAATCCAAAGTCATAGGCCATCACCGCCCGTCTCACTGACTTGTGTACCAACATCCCCCATCTGAGGCTCCATTCTCCCCCTCTCTTCTCCTCCTCTGTATTCTCTTCTTCTCTATGTTCCTGGTTCCATTTATACTTTAGGATTTATACCCTAGCTTACACTGGGTATCATAACAGTGACGCTGCGCTCTATGCCTGCTTGCACTCCATGGTAAAACTCAGAGGCACATAGACTACAGTTCTCGATCCATAAGACTAATAGTGGTGAGTGTCCTAGACCACAGCAAGGAAATAGGTTACTATTGGCACATATATGGATATATAAATGCTTACGTCTGATATATATACATATATACATATATGTATCCTTTTCTTTCTTTAAAAGTGCATTACCTTCTCTACTTCAAAAACAGGCCCATATACATGTATATAAGAAAAGAGCAAACATACCGGTACTGACTCGGAGACGAATAGCTCTATTATATGGTCAAGTCACCTGGTCTTTCCTTGCTAGCGGACTATTACCCCCCTTTAATGTTTCATATTGGTTTTAAATGTAAGTACTGTTTCCATATTTACTTTCATTATTTGTCTGTGCTACCTATGTATATACACACCCCCTCTACCTTTTCCTCTCCCTTCCTCCCCCTTTTTTCCCCCTTTCCCTCTCTCCCTTCTCCTCCTGCTTTTCCCGTTCTCCCCCCTTTTCCCCCTTCCCCCCTTCCCCCCCCCCCCCTTTTTCTCCCCCTTTTTCCCCGTTTTCCCATCTCTCCCCTTTCCCCCTCTTTTTTCCCTTTCATTGCCCCTCTTTTTCTTCTTCTCCCCCCCCCCTCCCTTTTTCCCCCTGTTCCCCCCCCCCCCTTTTTTCTTCCCCTCTTTCCCTTTTTCCCTCCTTTCTCCCCCCCCCCCTTTTTTCCTTTCCCCCCCCTCCCCCCCTTTCTGTCCTTTTCCTTTTCCTAAACACCTGACCGGGGTTATAAACCTGAACACATTGTATATACCACCTATAATTATGTTGTGCACGCCCCCATAGCAGTCCTTTAGTATCACTGGGGCGCTGGCGCCCACCACCACTCCTATATGAGCAAGCGCACAATTGTTCTTTCTGGTACTAGATATGTGGCGCCCTTGTAGACGCCTGTTTCTTGCCTATGTGTATATGTACTAATAATAAACTGTAATGTTATATACCTTGATAGCTACATCATATACGGCTATTGCTCTTGAGGAAGCGTAATCCATACGCGAAACATGTCGAGCATCGATCAATCCCAACATGTGAACTGACTATGAAACTGCTATATAGCCATCTCTCCGGACCTATCTACATGGGAAGCTATTTCTCCTAAATGCCCGAAGATTTTCTTACTGTAGACGGTGTTGTATAGCAATGATTCTAGTACAGACACATGTTGTGTTTTAAACCATTATTATTTTTGTTTTGTTTTGTTATGTATGTCTTTTGATATCAAATAAAATAAGGAATTTTTTATCTATATTTTTTGTGGTGCCTAAAAAGTCCATAAGTCCCTTCTCCCCCGGTTTTTGATATATGTAATTAATAGGACGCGGCACGGTACTATCTTTAGTGTATCCACGGCACCACTCCGTGTGACGATACACTTTTTCTATACATCTTTCCGTATTGAATTTGGGTGGAAGCACCCGGGCTCCCCTTTTGGTGACCTTAACTGGGAACCAATCAGTGGCTTGTACCATAGACTTTTGTATCTTTACTAGTAAATGGTTTTTTATTTACCTCCATTAACTTATATTTGCAATCTTGTTTTCCTCCTAAGTTGTTTAGACCTACTATCTAAGGAGAGCTGACTCATGGACTTTGTAGGCACGGCATGGACGGGCTATATGTCGGAAATCCAGACCAATTGCAATGTCGATACGGAACAAGAAATTGGGATTAACCAGTTTATGGCAAAAATGAAACGCCTCCTAAAAAAGAAGGCCAATCTGTACTGGCACATAGAGTTCCTCAATAAGTATGTTAGGGAAAACATCAGTCCATTGGGACTAAGAGTACAAGTTTATCCTTCATTTCAGACCACAACTCCTGAGTTTAGGGTAGCATGGGAGGGAATACTCACCACATGTAGCATTAATTTAATGAAAATACTCATTTCTCATTATCAATCTGAATTGGTCACACTTGACCAAGAAATTGTAACATTACAATCCTCCAATGAAAGCATAAAAACACATGCGTCATACATCAAACGCTGGCAGGATATCAAAGATTTTGTCACCAAAATCACTAAAGATATCATTTACAAAAAACAAAACAAACTTTCCAAAGATAGATTAGCCTTCATGGATGGTTTCGCATATCATTGGCAGTCATCTGCCCAAAAAAGAGGGTCTAGAACCAGAAACCGTACTGCGAAACATCAAGATAATACATTATACACAACAGATGATGATACTGAATCTGATTCCTCTATTTTTTCTTCACAGCCTTCTTCCAAGAAAACCAACCCCACGATTCATCACTCACATCTTGGAGCACGTAAGCGGGATCTTGGTGGTGGGTCTTTTACTCCTTATTTCAAAAGACGCCCTCCGTATGACAACTCTTCCGTTCACAAAAAATCTTCATTAGACACCTCTCTGAACACTGACACGAACACACATCCATCTGGTAAATACCTGGGAGCCACGGCCCTACAGGCGATCCAGCTTCTAAACTCACAACCACAATCACATAATTTGTCGGCGATTGCGACTCCATCTTCCATGATTAGTGACATGGGCAGACCCCCTACACAGGGAACCCAGACTATGGAAAACACACCACCCACACCTTTAAACACTTTTGGTAACAATATACCGAACACACAACTCAGACAGAGCACTTTAGACCCACATATTTCACAAATGAGGAATCCTTCACAAAATTTTCAGGTGTCAGAGCACAAACTGCCACTCACGTAAATACCAACTTGAATATCTGTAATCTAACCCCCTACTCTTTGAACACTCAGCAAGTAGAAGTCCTTCAGCTGGGTTTAAGCTTCTGTCCATCTGCTGAAATAGACAAATACGAAACCATTAAGGATTTATACTTATTCTCCCGGAATCTCACATACAAATTCCTATTTGATAAAGATCGGGTACGGTCTATACAGGACAAACAGATTTCCGAACAAGTCAAACACTTTACTATGGAAGACTTTAGAGCCCTCCGAGATTTAATGCTACTGCTAGACGAGAGTGACTCCACAAACCATGAAGAGACCTCTGTGTTGTCAAATTCTATTTCCACAGAGATCCCTCCAGTCAATCGATTCAGACCTAAATCCCAACGTTTCCCTGACCTGATGACCAATCCCAGCATCTGGGCCTTCCTGATGGGCACGGTCAATGACGTCAAGAATATGATTGTAACATCTAAACACAAAAATTTAACCAAAATTCAAGCATTAGCAATTAAGCAATTACAAAATCACCCTGATCTGGTGATAAAACCCGCCGATAAAGGCGGTAACATTGTTCTCATGACCAAAGCTGATTACAAACAGATGGCCATGAACATTTTATGTAATAAGACCTGGTACAAACAAATTGAGTCGAGAGTAATCGATCAATATAAAGCAGAATTTCTGGACGTCATCGGCTCTGCCCATCAGGAGGGCCTCATTGATCAGGATCTCTATAACTTCTTGAATGTGCGCCATCCTAGGATGGCCACATTCTATGCACTCCCCAAAGTACACAAAAATCAGACCACACCTCCGGGTAGACCAATAGTGTCAGGTATAGGGTCTCTGACAGAAAACGCTAGTCGACTGGTGGACTCAGTTCTTTTGCCACATGTGTTGGCCCTGCCCTCATACATTAGAGACACAATGGACCTATTAAAACAAATTGAGGGGATGGTCGTGCCTCCTGACGCCCTGCTCGTGACCCTGGATGTCGAGGCCCTTTACTCGAGCATCCCTCACGAGCAGGGCGTCGGGATAGCACGTTCCTTCCTTCGTGAGCAAACGCATCACCGCTGGGAACATTGCGAATTCATCCTGAAATTGTTACATTTCATTTTGACGCACAATTGCTTTACGTTTGACGGATCCCACTTCCTCCAGGTACAGGGCGTGGCCATGGGCACTTGTTGTGCACCTACCTACGCCAACCTGTACCTGGGGGGGTGGGAACGCTCAATTTTTTCAGATGACAGCATATCACACTTGACTAGTCAGGTGATGTGTTGGATGCGTTTTATTGACGACATCTTCATTGTTTGGTCAGGATCTATGGAAAATTTGAACATTTTGGTAAATAAACTTAACTGCAACTCATTCAACTTGAAATTTACAGTGTGCAGTGACCATTCAACCATCACCTTCCTTGACCTCACAATCTGTAAAGATAATGATGGTAAATTGGCCACCTCTTTGTTCCGCAAAGAGACAGCCGGGAACACTCTGCTACATGCGGAAAGCGCCCACCCATATACTCTCATACGCAGCATACCATATGCCCAGTACCTCAGACTCCGGAGAAATTGCACCTTTACAGAGGACTTTAAATTACAAGCTAAAGCACTCCGTGAGCGTCTAAAAGCGAGGGGATATAGCAAATCATTACTCCGTCGTGCGTACAACAGAGTATTGCGCCAATCTCGCAACACTTTACTGTATCAACAAAAAGCTCCAAAAGCAAACACGATGGTTAGATACATCACAAAATACTCCCAACAACATGTGGAAATACGGAATATTTTATCCAAACATTGGTCGCTATTACGCGAAGACCCGATCCTGGCCAAGTATACCACCCCCACCCCCACCATTACCTTTCGAAGAAGCAGATCCCTTAGGGACAAACTCACATCCAGTCATTTTAGCAATGACTCTACAACACAATCCCATCCGACAGGAATGACCAGATGTGGCAGATGTTCATTTTGCCCCTGGATCCGCACAGGGACCAGATTCCAACTCCCCAATGGAGAAACATTTATTCCTCATTTTCATGCTAACTGTGAGACTCAGGGCCTAGTTTACCTCATGACCTGTGAGTGCCAAGCCTTCTACGTCGGAAAAACTATCCGACACTTCCGCTCACGTATTAAAGATCATGTATACTATTCTGGAGGAGGAAAAATGATTACATCTGTCAGTAGACACTTGGACCTCTACCACAAATTTGACACCTCGGTGGTCTCCTTTTTTGCCCTTGCGGTTATTCTCAGAAGCCCTCGTGGCGGTGACTGGGACAAACAAATTTTAAGGCAGGAAACATTGTGGATAGAGCGTTTAAATGCGACTCGGGCCCCTGGCATTAATGAATCACAGTCCTATAAACCCTTTTTGTAATTTCCATTGGTTGCTTTTTTTGTAAGCATATGCCCCCTCTGGTCAATCCGGACCAACTTACACGGGCCCAATATCCATCCTATAGATATAGAGGTCATGTTGAAGGTACATACATAGTTCGCTAGTGAGCAGATATATCAAGTATAAGTATGGAGGTACCCATATGCAATATTAGAAATTTCTATATTGCTCCTTTGTATTGTAATATATGTTTTAAATAACCCCCCTTTGTTTCAAGGTACATGTTTATAATTTCTCTCTGTGCGCTTGCCTCAACGGATGGAGGTGTACGCTGGTGCCACCTGGTGGTGCATTCTTTACTGCTATGCGGCCGCCCAGCGCCGCATTGGTCCCCTCCGATGCGGCGCGCGCATCGGCTGGCTATCCTAGCCGGCGGATGCAGCTCGCGATGTGTGTGCGCCGCCCTCCTACTGGAGGCGCCGTTCAGATTGACGGCCCTTCCGGCTGGTGGGGGCGCATGCGCACGTAGAGCCCTTGGCCGGTCCGGATGACGTCACGTCGGCGGCCGCCGATTGGACGTCGACGGACGGGACGGGCACACAAAAAGGACAGCGTCCTGACTCAGTGTGCGTTCCGCTCCAGGATCAGGAGGACTACACACGCTATAGGCTTCCCCTTCTTTATATTCAGGTATTCTGTCTGACTAAGGCATCAATTGGATTATAGCATATACTGCTGGATGGTGACTTTATACTTTTAACTGAGGCTCCATTCTCCCCCTCTCTTCTCCTCCTCTGTATTCTCTTCTTCTCTATGTTCCTGGTTCCATTTATACTTTAGGATTTATACCCTAGCTTACACTGGGTATCATAACAGTGACGCTGCGCTCTATGCCTGCTTGCACTCCATGGTAAAACTCAGAGGCACATAGACTACAGTTCTCGATCCATAAGACTAATAGTGGTGAGTGTCCTAGACCACAGCAAGGAAATAGGTTACTATTGGCACATATATGGATATATAAATGCTTACGTCTGATATATATACATATATACATATATGTATCCTTTTCTTTCTTTAAAAGTGCATTACCTTCTCTACTTCAAAAACAGGCCCATATACATGTATATAAGAAAAGAGCAAACATACCGGTACTGACTCGGAGACGAATAGCTCTATTATATGGTCAAGTCACCTGGTCTTTCCTTGCTAGCGGACTATTACCCCCCTTTAATGTTTCATATTGGTTTTAAATGTAAGTACTGTTTCCATATTTACTTTCATTATTTGTCTGTGCTACCTATGTATATACACACCCCCTCTACCTTTTCCTCTCCCTTCCTCCCCCTTTTTTCCCCCTTTCCCTCTCTCCCTTCTCCTCCTGCTTTTCCCGTTCTCCCCCCTTTTCCCCCTTCCCCCCTTCCCCCCCCCCCCCTTTTTCTCCCCCTTTTTCCCCGTTTTCCCATCTCTCCCCTTTCCCCCTCTTTTTTCCCTTTCATTGCCCCTCTTTTTCTTCTTCTCCCCCCCCCCTCCCTTTTTCCCCCTGTTCCCCCCCCCCCCTTTTTTCTTCCCCTCTTTCCCTTTTTCCCTCCTTTCTCCCCCCCCCCCTTTTTTCCTTTCCCCCCCCTCCCCCCCTTTCTGTCCTTTTCCTTTTCCTAAACACCTGACCGGGGTTATAAACCTGAACACATTGTATATACCACCTATAATTATGTTGTGCACGCCCCCATAGCAGTCCTTTAGTATCACTGGGGCGCTGGCGCCCACCACCACTCCTATATGAGCAAGCGCACAATTGTTCTTTCTGGTACTAGATATGTGGCGCCCTTGTAGACGCCTGTTTCTTGCCTATGTGTATATGTACTAATAATAAACTGTAATGTTATATACCTTGATAGCTACATCATATACGGCTATTGCTCTTGAGGAAGCGTAATCCATACGCGAAACATGTCGAGCATCGATCAATCCCAACATGTGAACTGACTATGAAACTGCTATATAGCCATCTCTCCGGACCTATCTACATGGGAAGCTATTTCTCCTAAATGCCCGAAGATTTTCTTACTGTAGACGGTGTTGTATAGCAATGATTCTAGTACAGACACATGTTGTGTTTTAAACCATTATTATTTTTGTTTTGTTTTGTTATGTATGTCTTTTGATATCAAATAAAATAAGGAATTTTTTATCTATATTTTTTGTGGTGCCTAAAAAGTCCATAAGTCCCTTCTCCCCCGGTTTTTGATATATGTAATTAATAGGACGCGGCACGGTACTATCTTTAGTGTATCCACGGCACCACTCCGTGTGACG